>VZRU01013525.1:38384-52469 GCA_013398155.1 Pedionomus torquatus
GGGAGGCATCGCCCGGGCGGGTCGGGCTGAGGAAGCGGGGATTTGGGGGGGTTTCGACGTGCCTTCTTAATTAATTAATTTGAAACTCGAACCTCGTTCTTGGCTGCCCTAAAGGCAGCCGAGTCGCAGAGACTTAACGCCTGATTTTCTTTCTCCGTGATGTATTTCGGGTTCCCCGGGGGCTGGGGAGGGGGCTGGCGCATCCCCAGTTTCTGACATTTTGCGTTCCTGTGCATGTGTGCGCCAGCGGGAAATCCCTCTCTCCTGGAAGAATGGTGAAACTGGGGAACAATTTCAGCGAGAAGAGCACAAAGCAGCCCCTTTTGGAGGATGGATTTGACACCATCCCCCTGATCACACCCCTGGATGTCAATCAGCTCCAGTTCCCACCTCCTGATAAGGTACAGTAGGCTTTAGTTTCCACCCTGGAGAATCACACCCAAATCTCTGGCAAACAACAAAAGAATAGGTTACGTGGAACAAGCAGCTCAGAAATGTCACAAAATCCGGAGTGGTTTAAGCCGTGCTAGTTCCCTCTGAGGGAAAAAAACCCTCTTAGGTTTTTTCCTTAGGTTTTTTCCCTCTTAGTTTCCCTCTGAGGGAAAAAACCCTCAGAGAAAAAAAAAAAAAAGCCAGTAGTAGTGATTGGTATCAAAAAGCAGTGGGAAATGTTAGGGATAAGCATATATAGATTACAGTGCTGCGGTATGAAATATATAAATGTACAAATGCAGGTTTCTCAATGGTGTATTATCATAGCCCTTTCTTTTCTGTATTTCTCATATTTGTGTCTGGAAGGTACTGTGTATTCTCTGTGAACAATGTGAATTTTCTCTATCCAGAACCCCCCCTCCCCGATGAGGGGATAAAGCACTGCTTTATATCCCCACAAGACATACGTGGCCGAACTGGCCACAGAGAGGAAGAACTTCCATGTTCTTTCTGTGCTTCAGTAGGAAATTAATTCTAGCCCCAGACAGCCTGAAATAGCGAGGTGAGAACAGGCTACTGAGTTTTGTCCTTGGCAAGCAGTTTGGTTCAAAACCCTCCATATAGGTGATTCGGGATGCTCCACAGCTCAAAGGGTACAGCCCAACATGCTGCTTACAGGCTGGAAGGGAATGTGCTTGCTGGATTCATCGTTACGTGGCTTGATTACTAAGATTTAAGGATGTAGGAAGGTGAAGTGATAGCTTGTAAATATGTTTATTCTCTTCACAATAAAGAATTTATTTAAGTGTTACTACAGGTGAGGCATATGTTAGTAGGATAATTTTTCAGATATTTCAGTATTCTGTTTTTCAGTGTCCTATTTTAGTAGTATACTTGTGTATTTCTCACATATGCATCTGGCAAAAAAGCTTTGCAATCTTTGAAAAATACTGCAAAATAGTAATATCTTAATGCTTATTTTTATTTTTGGCATTGTGTCCTTCGCAAGCTCAATTCTGCTTGTAGGTAAACTGGTAGCTGTATGTTCCTCATAGCTCAAAAAAAAAATTCACATCGTCTTCTGTTGGGGTAAAGAATTTTTGCTTGTGAGATTTATCTTGGTGAAGCATTGCTTGTAGGCAATACAAATAAATTTGTGACCTCCATTTTAATTGCTATCAACATCATTCTGTGTGGTGACCAGTTGGCAGGCAGAAATGCAATAAGCTGTAACAGCTGTTGGAGAGCCTGAGGGTCCATTTTCTGCCCTCGGTTACATGGGTGTAAATCTTGTAACTGAGGACAAAATTGCACCCTGAGGCTTTAAAACAAGTTAAGTCTTAGAGCGTCTGATACGCCTGCCAACTGGCGACTGGATATAACCGATTACCAAGGACCAGCGTCCAAAGGAATTTGTTGTGTTGCTGCTCTGCTAAGCAGCAGTCTGGGCTAGGGTCTTGTATGGGATTAGGTTTAACCTGAGCAGAGCCTCTGGGGTGAACTCAGGAGGTTCCTCTGACAGCCTCATTGCTCCTATGGGAATGGGGCGGAACTCCTCCCACCTTCATGATGTGTGCCTTGAACAAAAGCAACCGTACAACTGGGCTGGAAGCTGAAAGGAATATTTGATTGGCTCTTCTGCTTCTTCCACAGACTATTTCTGTATTAGCTTTCTTTTCCTTTCCTTTTGCAAACACGGAGGGCAAAAAATAAAAGCATATATTTGTTGGTCCTACTGGTTTCTTTCTGTAGCTGTCTGGTTAGTCATGTCAGTGGGTCTTTACTGGTTGCTACAGACTCCCAAGGCAGTAGTAGAGTGACTGGAGTGCAAAAAAGAAACATTATTAAGTCAAGATTGACACACAGATCAAATTCTGAAGTACAAAGACACTCATGTATAATAAACAGGAGTACATACCTCATGTATCTATGCTTCTTATTCACTTACAAGGCTCCAGTATGGCAGTGAAGCATAACTTCTTGAACAGTAGTGACTACAGCGCTAAGAATTTGATGATTTTTGACAGCTTCCAAATTAGAGGGATGAGCTAATTTAAATTCATATTTAGGTATGTTAAACAAAAGAAGACATTACATAACCAGGCAGATAGAACTGTACGTTCAGTGTCAGCTGAATGTGATTTGAGTTGCCTGAGATTATGCAACATAAAGGGGGGAGGAAGGGAAGTAAAATGTTAAAAAGCATTCCAGAAATCTTCAAATGGTTTGCTTCCATGGTGCTGTTGAGCAACCATGAAGTTATACGGTTATTATTTTATTAATTTTAGCTGAAAGAGGTTTAGAAACTACCTGTGTCCTGCACGTGTGTGTATAATGTTATAAAATTGTCTAACGAGCTTTGTGGGACTGTGTCTAGGTACAGTTACACATTCTGGGAATCATTTCAGGGAACTGAGGAGAGAGAGCAACCCAAAGCTTTAATTCCAGTACCTGGCTACCTGTGAGTGTCACAGTCTTAATTTCAGGATAATGTAGTTGTTACTTATACCACAGGCTGCTCTAAAGAGAGAATCTGGTTTTAAAAATCTGAAAGCTAATAGATATTTATTCTTTGGAACAACAGAGAAAGTTGAGCAAATCTTATCTAGCACCATCTGTACAGTAAACTGCACCCTACCTTGAAAAGTGGTGCTTTAAAAGAGATCTTGAAAAACTGTAGAAGACAAAAATGAGGCAAATAGGTTAGGTTTGTGAAAATTTTGTGCAATTAGAATGCCTAGGAGAGCACTCAAGAGATGACTGACGTAATGAATATTTTAGGAATACAGGTAAGGTGCTAAATTGTGTAGCTTGGGGCAGTAGCTCGTAGCAAGGAATAAACTGAAGTTGAAGAACCTTGGGTGTTTTGAGCAAACTCATTAACACAAGGGGTTGTGTGCATCTTGCTGCTTGCAGCTGAGAATTCAAAAGTTAGGTGCTAAAAATAAAGAGTGCCAAGAGCTACAGTCTAGCACGTAGAGAACAGCAACTAGATGGGTCATTCCTCTTTTAAACTCAAAATCCTGCCATTGAAGAACATGGCTGCTGGTGGCATCGTCATCTGCTCAGTTTCTGTGGGCACCCTTCAATACTCCTCCCACCTTATTGGTCTCCAGTTTGAAATCCCATTAATGACAGCTCCTGAAACAGAGGTGGCTATTTTCAAACTATACTAAACAGGAAGCTTCATGATTTGAGCTAAGTAAATGTTTGCCCCGTATAGCAGCACAGTACCACCACAGCCAGAAAGACTGAATGGTTGTGAAGTTGCTGCATAACCAGTCTTCCTGTAGATCTGTCAAAACCGCTCTGAGAGATAATTTTGTTGATGATTGCTATGACAGGAAAAATAACTAATGGCTTGGAGCTCCCAAAGAAGAATTACACAAAGTAGGGGAAAAAGCTATTGTGCTAGATGCACTTGTAAGCAGGTAAAAGAAGAGTTAATGAATAAATAGGATTCCCGTGGCTAGTTTTAGCTCAGAGCAATTTGATAATGTTTTTTTTTTATTTATTTTTTTACAGGTTGTGGTCAAAACGAAAACAGAATATGAACCTGATCGCAAGAAGGGGAAATTCCGTACTCCTAAAATAGCTGAGTTCACAATCAGCATCACTGAAGGAGTTTCAGAAAGATTTAAGGTAAGTAGTGCTGTCTGAAGATGCAAATGACTCAATTGTGCTCACAGAAGTGCTTAAAATCAATTACTGATCGTAGTCAAAACCGGCTGTAACCAACAGTGGCTGTTGTGGGTATGGCTGGACATGAGACAAATAAATCCAACATTATAGTAGTTCAATATTGAGCAATTACAAGCAAAAGCACACCTTGCAGCGTTGTTGCTTGTATTCCCTCACTGGCAGATGAATTGAGAAGGCACTTCTGTCAGCGTGTGGGTTCCAGAATGTGGCTGACCAGGTTGTGTGTGGGCTGCAGGCAGGTAGCTCTCCTGGTGTGGATAAACCTCCTGTTTGTATCGAAGGACAAGAACCACAGATGGATTTGTTTTCTCTTCGCCTTAGTATTTTTCACTGTGGCCAAACCCTCCTCTTAAAAGCACTGTCATAGTCCGTTATGTACTTTTTTTATAGTTAAATGTATGACTTGGCAGCTCGGGGATGTATACCAGAGCTCTTTACTATTAGTTTTCCAGGTCCAATTGTGCCTTACAGATTGGTGAGGACTGTTACTGGCAGATAGCAGTTCAGCAAGAGTCTGACTCAGATTTACTCTTTAGTGTCCACACCCCTATTACTCTCTTTAGTAGTCTTTTAGGAGGAGAGCGGAGAGCCTAACTGGTGCAAAAGATTGAATTGCCTCTCTGGAGGATGGGTTTTCTTGCTCTGTATAAGTAAAACAAAGCAGGAATGTTGGCACTTCATCTCATGCTTTCTCACCTAATTCTTTAACAGAGACTACAGCTTTTCAGCGCTGTTAATTTGGCATTTTACCCAAGGAGGCCAAAGCAGTTTTCAACAGTGGGTAACCACACTGCTCAGTGCACAAGTAAAAATACGTTTGGAAAGCCGAATGTTTAGTATGAGGGGAAAAAAACGAGTTTCAATAAAGATGTTGAATCTCTTTGTCTTGCACGCTTCTGACCTCTGTTTGCATGATAGAGTTTTAGGGCACACCCAAAGATTGTAATTCTGTAATTTAAAGAATAAAACACAGGAGCTGTGCCTTACCAGTGGTTCTAAAAGCTGCCCAGCCTCAATCCAACCTCCAAAGTGTATCTGCAGTTCTCTGTGGAATTGGAGTGGGCTAAATAAAGTGAGGTCTCAAGGAGGGGTTAGATGCTTTAGGCTACACTTGCAAAGGAACTTTGCAGAGTGTTGCCAGAACAAATGTTTGGAGTGCATGTCACTCAGTGGAGTCTTCAGCCGTACAGCAAAGCATGTAGGTTCCCAGTAAGCTGTGTGGGGAGCCACCCTTGATAGGTAATGAGAGATTTTTCTAAGGAGATAAGGAATCTAGTTCCAGTTTTTCTACTCCCTCATTTGGAGCAAGGACATCCCATTCCTCAGGAATAAATGCTACTTTCTGACTAAGGCTCTCTTTTTCCTCCTGGCACCATAGTACCAGTCCTTGTGAGTACTCTCCTTCCTCTCGGGTGAGGGTTGTGCACGCTGTATTGTTTGGTACGATGCATATGGCACAGCTCAGAACAAGGAGAACTTCTGTCTGGTGGTCTTTTGCGCATGTCCTTGTCAAACTAAGGTGATCTGAAAATGCTTACTACATTGTAGAAGAGAAAGGGGAGGAAGTGTCTAGTTTGAGTACCCTGCTAGGACTTTGGTTCCAAGCATATACCTGAGGAATTCCACACTTACCTACTAGCTGTAGGGACTAAGGGATTTCATCACTCGAACATTAAATTGTGTTAAGGATGGGGTTTGAATATCTCAGTTGCATCTAAATGTTTTGCACATCCCTTTGTAGATCTCAGTTCTTTCTGTCTTTGATGGGAGAGCTGAGCAAATGAGACTTCGCTGAACAAGAAATAAATAGCTCGTTGTGCTGTTCGGTAGTCTTTTTTAATTTGTATAACTGAACAGTTAGAAGCCTGAGCATATTTGCACTGCATTTTATATACCTTTGGATGGCACACTTAAATAAAATGTCTTTTAGATAGTATTTTATGATGATCACTCTGGGATTAATCTCATACTACAGGGTTGCTAGGTTTTGCTGCTAGGTAACTACCGCATCAGAGAGAGGTTTCAGTAAGAGTGGGTATCTCTTGGGAATCGCAGGGTGATTCACACTGTGGCTGTAAGTCTAGGCTTTAAAAGAAGAGTGTGGGAGTTGATCAATTAGGAAAATTGTGGTTCAGTTAATTGAAAACAATAGTTTCATGCAGAACATTCAGATCCTAAAAATGTCCCTTAATCTCTATATAACAGTTTTAGAATTGAATTATGCTGCTTGCAACATTTTAAAGAGAACTGACTGGTTCTCCAGCAGGGATGATTGTCATATTCACCACTCCCAGTAGTAAATATTACATGAATAATTGATAGAATTTCATAAATATGTAGATGAAAAGTACTGATTGTGTGAGGTTTTCTCACGGGTCCTTATTAATTGTGAACCATCATGTTAACTGCTGCTGTTGATTCTGAGAGAGCAAGAGGATATTTGTTTGAAAATTAAATATTTGCTATAATTATGAAATGCATTATTTAACTGGTGGGATATTGACTTTGGCTTGTGTTCACGAAAAAAGCTTCAGATGCCATTTTAATGACTTCAGTATTGTACATCACCGATGCATAAGCTTGCCACAAGACGCAGCCCAAATGCTGTGCTAAAAATAAAAGTCAGTCAGTCATATTTACAACTAATTCACATGTGTATTCGAAGATGTACTTCTTAAATAAGGACAAAGCAGATTGCATTTTTGTGATTCAGCAGTGCAGATCATCTAAAGCTGTTCTTCTTGAGAAATTACACATTATAACAAATGAAGCAACTCCAGCATGTGCATATGTCATGCAGATCATTTGGTGTTTTAGCAGTTGGGTGAATAAGAAATTATAAAATGTATTTTCTGCATTCAATCCACATTACCGCAGTTATTACAACAGAGCTGAGAATGTTTACAAAGAAAACTGCAAGTGTAATTTTCCTGTATGAAGCTACGTTCTGAGTTCAAGTAAGAGTCTGCTAGGAAAAATGCGAAGACTTCCTGATTCTGAGAACCCCGTTGTCTTCATTTAGTTTTATGGCACTAACCACACCATTTTCAGTGAAGGTTATTTTCCATTGAGAAATAGAAGTCTTGCTTTTGTTCTTTGGGAAGTGTAGGCTTATGTAGGTCCTTTGAACAAGGCAGATTTTTCTCTCCTTTAAAGTGTCCTCTGTACAGGATAACATAAAAAAGCTGGAAATGTCATTTCAAAGGAGTCTGATGAATCAGGACATAGGAGGAAACTATTGCAGGGGAAAATTGATGGTATCAGTCACCCAAGGCCAAACCTTTGTCTCCCCAATTGACAGAGCAGTGTTTTTATAAGCTCCAGTTGGATTTTGCAGTGGGTTGTCTGTTCTGGTGCTCACTGAATTGGGCTACAATTGACAGCTGTGCACAAACACACCAATTGGAAAAAAAGTGTGTTGTGTCAAAGCGTAAGGTTTTTTTCTGTCATTTGGGAAACCTGAGTAAAGAACATTCAGAAGTGTTTTGAAAGCAAATGCTTATGTTTCCCAATAAATTTCAAGCCCTTAGATAAACCCAAGCTGTGGTATGCCTTCAGCCATTTGGTTCTATTCAGAGGCAGTTCGGTTCTTCTGACTTTATCCTTGACTTCTCTACATACATCTGACTGTGGAGCCAAAGCCTCAAGCTTATTTCTGTGGTAAGACCATATGGTGCAAGCCATGTACTGTCAAGTAGCAAGTAGTTGTTGAAATGTCTATGTGAGGTTATGGAAGAGGAATTGAGATTTCCTTTCAAAATCAGTTCTGGCTGTTTTAAGACTGAAAAAAATGCATACAATATGTATTTAAATATTCCATTTTTTATTAATCTTAAAGGGGCATCCTTTCAAATGTTTCTGCCTCCAAACTTTTTGTACCTGTTCTTAGTAATACCAGTAATGATGATTGCTGCAAAAATAATCAGAGACAAGGAAAATACTTCTCTCTTTGTTTCTGTGTGATTACTCTGTGTGTTGAGTGGCTCTTTGTTCCCACTTAAAAAGTCTCTTATGTGCGTGAGATGTCAGTTGATTCCCATATGGGATATCGCTTCCTTAAGTATATTCTGTGTCTGTCACTTGGTGCTGGAAAAGTGACAGGTACTTACTGCTATGAATAGTTCTGTTTTCTTTGTAGAACTACTTACAGGATTAAAGTTGCTCACAAGTGTAAGCATTTGGCAGGCTTTGTATTTTTCCTTTATTACTTCAAGCAAGAAAAATAAAGGAGATTCTTCTTCCAATGTAACTGCTATTTTAAAACAATTGATATAAGTAAGGCACTGCATGTCTACTGTTGTTTTTCCATTTATTTTTTTTTAGATGTTTGGTAATTCTCTGATTAACAATCCTTCTGCTAAATTTTTGGCTAATGGGAATTTTTTTTTACAGTCAGAGCTGGAAGATTTAAGTAAAGTGGATACCTAACAGCAGCTCCCCTGCTCTCAGTCAGGTGTCCTCTGCCGTTGTATCCATTATAAATCCTTCTCTTGAACAGAACTAGCTACACCAGTGGCACCAAATCTTTTTTGGGTCTCTCCAGATGCAGCACTCACACAGCCTTTTTCCTCTCATGTAGTAACATTTTCCAGCCTGTCTACTGTCCTCAAGGATATCTTCTGGGTTTATATGGGAAGATTACAAGGTTCTTATCTCAGGGCCACGGGGTTTCCTGAACTGCTTCCTCAGATCTCTGTAGTTAAGAAACTAATATGTGGTGCCATGTGATGGAAGATGATGGGAATGCTCTCATGAACAGCTCTCTTAAGCCACAGCACCAGGCTCTCAAGGCCGCTGCCTTATTATCTGTATTTGTTAAGCCACAGCGCTAGACTTTTAAGGCCACTGCCTCGTTAACCTGTTTTTGTCTAACGGTATCTCCCTCAGGTTTCATTAATTGGCTCCCTTGCAGGCTGGTTCTGTTGTCTTGCACTGCCACTGTTAATAAGCACTGGGTCTGTAGCTTCTTTTCACTTACTGTCTTTCATGAATCTGCCTTTTTTGCTGCTACTCCCAGTCATCTGCAGGTAAGCATCCAGGCCTCTCTTCCTTTTTGTCATCTCTGAAAAGAACAGCCTTTTGATTTCTCCTGCTTTTCCTGTATAGTCTACTGCAAAACCATCGTCCTCTTTGAGCACAAAGGTTTGATGGAAATGTTCTGGTGAAGAAATTGAGTTTAATAAATAGGTACCAGTCATATGGAGCTAAATGTGACATGTAATATTAGATGTACTCTTCTGAAATGAGGCACCTGGATGTCTTTTGAGTCATAGGGCATCTTGTATATGTACGTATGTTCCCATAGCAAGTATGGGAAATTGTACCCAGTTGTTCTGTATAATTTGGATTGTTCAGTATAATTTGGTTTCATTGTAAATGCATACGAGTCAAATGTTGCGTGTACAGATGTGACTGTTCTGTTTTTTCGTTTCATGTTGCCACTTGCTTCAAATTGAACATGTCTGAATCCTTAAGTGCATTGTTTCAGAAGCATTTTTCATGCAAACTTCTAGAGACAGGGCCAGGTAATAGCAAACAAGACTATAATTTTGGAAAAGCAGGAGTGCTAGGGGAAGCGGAGAGCTGATTTCAGTGTTCTCTGACGTGCTGGTAGAGGGCATTGTGCAGCTGGAGATGCAGGATTTTAGTGGAGAGAGGTGAAATGGAGGTCACGGCCATTTGCAGGGAAGTCAATGTGATATTTTACGAATTTTAGTCTGTGGGATGTAGCCAGACGCAATCTATTGTAATTACAGTCTGCCTGCCTAAAATTCTCTTGTAGTTTAAATTGGATAGCAATAATCTTAATTTCCTGTCCTGAAAGGTTGTACAGAGTTGCTCTACTTCATCCCAGAGGGCTTTGCATTTCACTCGTGAGCAAAGCATAAATTGGTTATAAATCACTTCATATGAAAGGTGATCTCTAAATGTATGTCTTCACTCTTTTTGTTTGGTGTTAGCACCAAGTCTGTGCCCAGCGCTTTACAGACAAATCAGCAATGAAAGTTGTGTTCCCAGGAGGCTGCAATTGCAACAGATAATGCGCGGATGTAGAGCAGAGATGAGATGGGACCAAGTGCCAGTGATTGAGCAGTGAAAATTACTGCATGTCTTGTTAGTTCCACTTTAGTTCCACTTCTGGTGATACCAGGGATGCTCCTAACTGGGTGTGTTTGCTGAAAGGTGCGTGATGGGTGGGAAAGCATGAAGGGAAGGCAGTGTAAAGCAGCACAGTAAGAGCAGGTTAATGAAAAAATTTCTGGGAGGAGGAGGAGGCGTGACGAGAGAGGTGGAGGTGAAGGCAGAGGGAGAACAGATGGCACCCAGGCTTTAGTGGGACAGCAGGGTACAGGGAAAATGGAGGGAAATAAAGCTAAGAGGAACAAAAGGGGCAGCCTTGAAACATGGCTTGTAATTTGTTCAGAAAGGGACTGGAGCTGTTAAAGGGTGTGAGAAGAAGCTGGCACAGTTGGTGCAATTGATGAATTTTGCTGTAATAGTCTGGCCTGATTAAAAAGGGAGCACAGTAAATACTGGCAAAGTGAGGAAGGAGGAGAGTGCAGTCCCCAGGCTGAGGAAATACAGCTTTCAGCGTTGTGCAGCTGCAGCAAAGTAGGATGGACTGATGGGGAAGATCTAGCAGATCTTGATGGTGAGGCCTTATCGCGAGCTGTTTACATGTTAGTGTAGCTGTCAGATCTGCTGAGTTTCTCATTTGTTCAGCTAAATGCTTACAGAGACTGAAGACAGGTTTTTTTTTGCTGTGGGTCATTCATTAGTCATCTCCCATTTCGATTACTGTAATGGCTTCTGGCTAGACATTGTCCTTCTTCTGCTCTTCACTTACAATCTATTCAAAAATCTGCCACATACATAATATCTTGTCATCTTTTCTGTTTGCTTAGTTTTGCTGCCAGATCCCTTTAAAACCAACTTTAAAGGACGTTATCAAGATGAAAACAAACCCACACTTTTGAGTTCCTAGTTAAAAGGAATGGTTGTTTGTGCTGTCTTGTAGTTATTTCATAGAAGTATTTTAAAAGCCCATCAGTGGTGTGGTGTGAGAGGCATCTTGGAGTTCTGCAGGATGTAGTGCATGGCAGTGAGTGATTATCATAATTCCTAAGACTTCTGGTCCCAGTGTGTGGGGTCCTGCAGTCAGCCAGCCTGGCTGCCAGGAGGAGAAGAGGTTGAAGATTTCTTGCTAGAGGAGGGGAGTGGTACTTGCGTGTGCATTGCATCTTCTACCTTAAAGAGAGCAAGTTGCTACTAGTGCCTTGGTAGGAAGAAGAGGGTAACTTTCCTTCAGCTTGCAGTTAGTATGCAAATTTGCTCTGGAAGAAAGCAATAAAATGACAGTTTGTTGTCTAAAGAACAGCTCATCACCTTCCCTCTTCCCGTGCTTTTATTTCTGAAGGCCCCCGAGGAGGACGGGACTTGGAAGGGGAGGCAGAGGGGTAGAGTTGTGCTGTGTTACTGGCAGGGGATAGAAGCTGCCTGTCTCACGTTCAGAAGTGATCTGACAGTTGTGGACCGTCGATGGTGGGTTATTAGGAGAGTGAAGGAAAATGGCTGTTAGAAGGAAGAGAAGGATTTTCAGCTCACAAGGGAGAAGTGGATTGGATAAACAGGTGATTGGGATCACCTTGGAATCCAGTGATGGATTTCTTGCCATCTGTGGTGTTTGCATGTGTGACTGTCCTTTATGTAAACAGAAGTTAGTCGTATCTTGAAGGATGGCAAGATAAGGGAGCTTCTCCTCTAATAGGAAGGAGACAAGCTTACTTGATTAGGGATTTGCAGGTGGAGCGTGATTGCAAATTATTGGAGATAATGAGTAAAAATTTACATCTTAATACCAAAATTAATAACATTAGGAAATATAGTGAGATATTTTCTGAGAGTTATGAACCAAGAGCCCTGAGATCCCTTTGCAGTGGCTTACTGTGTGGCAGTAGAAGAACTGGGACGGGTGATGGGTCAAAGCAAAAAGAACTCACAGCTCCACGTAGGTTGGTGAAACAGGTAAATTCTCCGTGTCTCAGCAAATTGGCCCCAAGGCTCTGGCTTCACAACTTGCCAGGCTCCAGCAGTCTACATGAGACTGGGATTTTGACCCATAATTATTTTCCAGAACTGTTTCAGAGCCTTGGAGAGAGTGATTTTGCAGTGATTGTGGAAATACAAATATTTTTTCTATTGTCTAGTATTTGGTCTCAACTACAAAATAGCTTTTTAGCTTTTCAATACGTTCCTGGGGCTTCATTTGCATGCCAAAATAGTTATGAATGGAAATAACATAATAATTCTACTATTCCTTGCTGGTTGGACGGCCATGGAATGTGGTTAAATGCTTTGAAATTTGCGAATATTTTTCAAAGCATTTTAAACCATTTACATTTATTTGTGGAGGAGCGAAATCTGAGCTGATTCAACCTGTGCCACAGTGACTGTTCTGCTGGGTGTCCTTGTTCCCTGTCACGGACCTGTGCTTCTACAGAAAGCAGCCTTTCTTGAAGGCAGTGTGGAATGTACCTTGTAGGGCATGGGAAGCCTCAGCAATACTCCCATCTTGATTATATCTTTTCTATCTCCACTTCCCAGTCTCTCTTTTCTGTTTCTTCTCCTAGGGAAAGAGCAGTGACTGTTAGAAGAAAAGAAATGGAGTAACATTCACTTCCATGGGAAGTGGATGACCCAAAACCTGTAGCTTGGGCCAGGCTGTGTGTGTTGCAGAGCTGCCGGGCTGGGTGAGGAGCACTCCCTCCTTCCTGCTGTCCCATCTGCTCACGCTGCCCAGCAGACAGGGCTGCATGTTTAGGGTCCCTTGGCCTGGTGGGCCAGGTGGACCCTGGGCATCCACATACAGCATCCACATAGCGTGACACAGGCAGTACATGGGACTTAGAAATACCAGCAAGGCATTCAGTGTGGTGAGTAGGACCCGAGAGGTGATCATCCCCCTGTACTCAGCACTGGTGAGACCCCACCTCAAGTACTGTGTCCAGTTTTGGGCCCCCTACCACAAGAATGACATTGAGGTGCTGGAGCGGGTCCAGAGAAGGGCAACAANGTTGTGTTGGGTTTTTTGTTTGTGTTTTTGTTTTGTTTCCCCCCCACACACACATTGGTTGGACTAGATGATCTTAAAAGGTCCCTTCCAACCTAGGTGATTCTGTGATTCTGTGATTGAGGAGGTGGGACCTTTAGCCTCAAGTGGGAACTGCTAGCTTAGGGGAGAAACATCAGTTTTTCTAGAGCTTGGAGGACAAGGAGAATTTGGGGGGGAGAACAGAGAATAAGGCTTATTACAGTTGTGGGAAGGGGTGGGATAGGATGATGGAATACAAGGTTTGGGCCAGGCCAGGCGTGAAGGGCCTTGTATATGTGTGTGTGGGACGGCTGAGAAAACAGAGAAAGGAGCCCCAAACAATTGTAGAAGAAAAAAGGGAGAGGCCTGATAAGACCTGCATGAGAAGGGCTGAGCCGAGGGCATGGCTTGGCCAGGAATGGGGGAAGTTACATTGTCATTATTAAGCTGGGCCAGAGAATGACCAGGAAGGAAAATGTGCTTGGCTTCATGCAGGACATCCCAAGACATGAGACGCGTGAGCAGAAAAGAGGAGCTTGGCAAGGCAGAGCGATGTATCTGTGTTAACATCTGTGTATGCAAACGAGTACTAAACTTGGGGAAAGACTAATTGGATTTGAAAATTGATGTCAGAATGAGGTTTTTGGAGAGTGATTAAGAATATTATTATTTTATTAATTTTTTTTTGTAATCCAGTGACTGTTCTGAGAAAATGAAGCTGTTGCTATTAACCAGAAAGGTCCTTTGCTGCGTATCTCATTTTGATTGGCATTGTTACGCTAGTATCTACATTTCTTCTGCTAAATTACATTCCCATCTGCACTTCTCCCTGTGTCTCCTTCAGCCCTCCTTTTTTTTTT
>VZRU01013525.1:52553-102549 GCA_013398155.1 Pedionomus torquatus
TTTTTTCCCTATCAAAAATCGTTATTAAATCCTTGGCTGCAGCAGCACATGGTACTCCCCAGCCTTGTTCCAGCCAGGAAATTTAGGACTTGCTGTTGTCTGCCCATGGTGAAGTTCACTTCCCCCACATGAGACGCCTCTAAAAGTTCATCTCAGTCCTTCAGTCTACCAGTCCCACTGCCACGTACAGTTTGCAGTGCTGCAACTCCTGCTAGTTCTGAGCTTTATCAAAAAGGGAGTGTGTGGTGGGTTTTTTACTAAGGGGCAAAGCTACAAGATTGTTTTGAGATTTTTTGCTGCTTTCTCAAATGCCAGAGTTTTCTTGTTTGTGCAACTGAAGTTCTCTTTTTAGGAAGTGTATGTAGCAAACATTATACTTTCTTTTAATTAATTAATCACATAATCTAGTTTGTTTATTACTGTTTATTATGTTGTAGCACGTTGGCTTCTTTCTAACTTGTTCATCCTTAATCTGTAACCTCATTGAGCTACTCATTTGTCTATCAGTAGAAGCTTCAGAATAACAAACACAGATATCTGGGATGCTCTTTGAGGTTTTTTAGCTCACACCATCCACAAAAATGGTTGTGAATCAGGGAGCTTTGCAGTGTAACTGCCAGGCCAAAATCTTGTGCTTTCTCTTGTCAGCAGGTGAGGTAATTCTGGAGGTAGTTCTGTTCCATCTCATCTAAAAGGCTGCTCTGAGTCTGTTCCCAGGAAAGGTTAGCTTGATACTGACCCTGATTTCAGATTCACCTTAAGGCATGTCTGGGATTTTCCTCCAGCCCAGACTTGGGACCGGAGTGGTCCTTAAGGGCAGGGTGAAAAGCCAGTGCTGTGCAGCGATGGCTTCTTGGTGAGCCCCGTGGAAGGAGACGCGACAGAACTCCTTGAGGCGAGCCCCGTGTTGAACATGGTGTATTCCCTCATGGATCTGGCAGTGAGCTATTCCTGTACAGTCTGTGAGATGCAGAAGTACTGTTTCAACCTATAAATTAAGGAGCATTGAGCAGCCAAGCATGCAGACTGCTGGTGTAACTACGTACGTTCCTAGCAGGTGCAGCAAACTCGTCCTAACAAGAGAGGGCAGGCATCACTTTCTGTTGGCCCTGCTACAGTCACCTCTGTGTTATCTGGATGACACTTGTGCTGACTGACTGCCACCCGACTCCATTCTTGGCCAGACACAGGGAAAACAAACATGCTTATCAGGTGGCATCAGTGAGACTTAGACTTACATCACTCAAACACTGGAAAAGCCGCAGACCTGAGCTGCCTCGATGCGTCCTTCTGGCTTCACGTGTGCTCTGAACAGAAATGCAACCATAAAAGCCTCCACTACAGGGGCAATGGGCCGCTGACCAGATCATCCACTTTCTTGTCTGAGAAGGGGGAGAGATGGAAGCCCTTACTTGCTGCTCCCCTCTTCTACCTCAATAATTAAGTATCTTGTTTTATACTTTGCTTGATTTTTTTTTTTTTACTGTGAAGTGCATTCATAGCTGGCTTCTGCCACCTGCAGTAACAACCAGCCTTGTAACATGCAATGCATTACTAACGTGAGCATGTTCTGTCTTTCTTTACAGGTAACTGTGCTGGTCCTTTTTGCCCTTGCGTTCTTAACATGTGTTGTATTTCTGGTAGTCTACAAGGTTTACAAGTATGATCATACCTGTCCAGAAGGATTCGTTTTCAAGGTAAATCACGTGCACGTTCTAGAAAAATAGGAGAGTATGTAATGTTCTCTGTGGTGTCTTCTGCATAACCTTGATTAAGTCACACTGTATTGCATAGAAGTCTGTGTTTGTTTTCATAGGTTACTGTGCTTCCTGCTATATTTCTGTTTAATTTATAATTGAGGTCGTACTGTTGCACAATTTCATAATGTTGTTACTTTGCTAATGCTTTTAAACATTGAGAATAGAACAAAAGTCCCAACGCCAGCGTCCTTCAAACTGACTTCATCTGCAGTTGTCTGGACAAAGCCCTCATTTATTGGGTCATATGGTTTAATGTTACATGTACCTCCACTTCCATGTGTCTTAGGAAGGAAGAGAATGATAAAACCTGGAGGAAAAAAATAAAAAGAATCTGGAATATGTGTGAAAGAAGCAGCAGAGTGATGTTCTCATTAAGAGTAGCAGTTACCTTAGGGTTATTTTTGGAGAAGGAACTTCTTGTTCTAGAACAGTGACCTGCAAGCCCTACTGCCACAGGCCAAAAGTGATGCCAAAAAAGAGAAAACATATTTATTGGAAAAAATACTGGTTCTAATCTGAAGGGATGCTGGGGCTCACTTTGTTCATGCGAGATGGCAGTGCTGGCTCCTCTGCTCTGACCTGGGCTGAAAGTCAGAGAGGTAACATTGATTTCTCAGTTGTAAATTTAGCAGGGTTGAACTTGGCTGTAATTAGACAAGAAAAGTAGCAATGGCAACGGCATTCTTCCCTTTAATTTTTAAAGAATATTTAGTCACAGATCTTCAGAGGGATTTAAGAAGGAACGGCTGCCTCAGCACTGCTTGACAATCCTGTTTGGGACTTTGGATTCTGTCTTTTCAGGCACGTGAATGTCGTACGAGGGTCTAGTTCAGTTACAGTCAGTGATGCCCAGCTGGATTAATGGGGCTCCAAGCACTCGGTTTTAGGTCACTGCTTTCCCTTGGTTCAAGGGCAAAAGAGACTGTGGTTAAAATATTTGGCTGTAACTCAATAGATCCAGCTCTTGGTTCTGTTGTTGGGTTTGGGTGGTGTCTGAGACAAGCACTGAAACTCTTCCGTGCTCATATCTCATGGGCTGTTTTCTCTGAAGCTTTTGGCTTTGAGCAGTTTGAACTAAGGACTGCATGTTCCTACCGAGCCTGTCTTGAAGTGATCCTGACTTGACAGGAACGGCCAGTTACATGCTCCTGTCATAAGTCTAGTAGCAGTCTGCTGCTGCTGCTTCCTTTCACAGCGCGTTGTCCCTTCCCTTGTGTTGCAGCCCTCTGGCTTCTTTTGCCTCCTCTTCTTAGTGTCACAAACATGTGAGGGGAGAAGAGTTTCTTAGCTGTATTTCAGTTGCACTGTGAAGAGTTTTGTTGGGTTTCTCTCTGAGGGCCCTGTGTCTGAAAGAGAAGTTAGGCACAACATCAGGCTGTTTCCTACCTGCTTGGTGGCATAATGCTTCAGAGTTTCACAGGATAATGGTGTTAACAAATCACACAAGGCCTGAAACTGCCACTGTTGACGTGAATTTGTATTTGCTGCCTTTGCGTCTTTTTTTGGGAGAGTTCATAATATGTCACGGCCCAGCATGGCACAGATGTCCTAAGAGAGATGAAGAAGTCTGTCACCTTGTGACCAATGTCTCTCTGGACTGGTTTTGTGCTTCAAGTGGACTCAACAACATTTTCTGGCCTGGATGTCGCCAGGCTTTGGATGCCCATGTGTTTTCCTGGTTAAGGGCAAAGGTGTTCCTGCTTCAGGACTCCCGGTGCCTCGCAGTCTCTGCAGAAAGGCTCAGCTACCACAGCTGTGAGTCAGTACTCACTCTTCTCCGCTCTGATGCTCTCATACATGGAGCATTTCCAAAGGTTTCAGTGTTTTCAGCCTTTCTTCTGTCCTACACGCCCAGGGCTTGAAGGTGTCCTTAAGAAGGTGCTTGTTTTCCTTTGCACAGCAATCTTAAACTGCTCCTGCCTCAGCTTTGAGCTCAAGCTTTCTGACATGGCCCTAACACGGCAGTTGTGTAGATCACTCCTCTGAAGCCCTCTGCGCTGGCTATTGGTGAGACTCACTGGAGTTTTTCTCAAAGACCTGAGTGCACTTGCATCCTGGAGGAATTTCTCCAGGGCTTCAGTGTGCTTCATACTGGTACCCTTCAGCTTTCCTTGCCATGGCACCTGTGTTCTGTCCGACTCAGGGACAGTACAACAAGGTAATTCCAATGCATTAAAGACAACGTCGTCAGCTATTAAATTTGGAATTCCTGACCCAGCAAAGTGAATATGACAGAAGATACTATTTATAAGTGAGTACCTCTGGGGTCTTTGTGTCCAAGGAACAAAAAGAGTCATCTTCATACCACCAGATACAGACTAGCAACCAGGATTTTCTCTGGCATCAAAGGCCTTAACCCGTAGCTAATTTCTGAAACGAAAGGGTTGTGAAAGAAACCAAAGCCAGGCAACTCATTCTGGAGCATCACTGTTTCTCCTCATGGTCCTCCTGATTACTTCTCTCACCTGGGAGCCATGGAAACAAGCAAAAAGAATTGAGAGAAACTTTCTGTGTGAGATGCGGGTCTCAGGAGGGCAGCAGGATGAGAATGGCCACCAGATTCCATCACTCAGTTGCCCCCAGGTGCTGCAGAGCTTGCCCTGACATGGAGCTGAGCAAAGGGCCTGTCCTTGGGCAGCAGACAAGGAGCAATGAGTAAAAAGGGAGATTTTTTTTCCCATCTTTTCTAGAAGTGTGAAAACCTGGGAGTGAAAATGCCATCAGGATGGAAACGCTGCTGTGTGTTTCTTTAGGCTCTTCTGACAGATATTGCGTGTGTTTGTGACTACAAAAAATAACATTATTGAGTCATTTTGCCTGTTACAGAGCAAATTGCTTCTAAAGGCAACAAAAGATTCTGTGGCGTTTGGTTAGACTGGCAGTAATCTTGTCTTGTCTTCAGCACTAATAATTATATTTGCTTGAATTTCCTTGGCAGATTTCATTACATCAATGGATGGTTTCCATCCCCCATTTTAAATATTTAGCATTGTGACTGCATCCCACCACTGGGTGAAATAATCACTGCAAAGATGTCTGTGTCTACGTACTTCTTAGTCATTCTGTCACATCGGAAGTAGCGTCAGTTACCCCAGATAAGGCAAGGATAACACTTCCAGAAGATGGCACGGTTTATGTAGTTGGACATGCGTATCAGATAGCTCTATTCCAGAGTCGTCCTGGATTATTTATTTTTTTTAAATCTATTTTTTTGCAGCTGATGTATAGGGTAGGGGACCACTGGGGAGCCTCCATTGCCTTTGACAGCGCTGAGCGGGCCCGAGTGCTTGGCCGGGGTGGAATCCCCTCTGCTTTGTGGTGCTGCCTCAACCAAAACTGCGAGGGAGGATTTGCCCTGGCCGCTCAGTTGGCAAAAGATAACGAATAAACAGGACGTAGGTGGATGTGGCAGCTCCAAGTACTGCTGCCAGTCTGTCACGTGTCCAGGCCCCCCTTCACATAAGTGGGTCCCAGCTGCTGCGGTGGGGACTCCCCGGGGGAGATGTTCATCTTGCGACAGCACATCTTTCCGTGCTGAGATCTGCCGCAAGATGGTGATCGTTGGCAGGCACAGGGTCGTAAGGCTTCCCGTGGGTCTGTCCTCTTGCTTTTTCCTTTTATACCTTTCGATGCTTTTTTCCACTCCAGCGTTTCTAGGATACAAAATCATATTAAGCCAAGACTGTCGGGAATCTTTCCCTCAATCCTTCTGTGCTTTATGATTTAAAGCACTTGAACCTGTTGTTACTGGTGCTTATTTATGCCACTTTTTTTTTTTTTTCCTGACAAGAGTCAATCCAAAAGTAAATGTGGGCACATCTGAGATGAGATGGCTACTCACAGCTTCCTTTGAGAGGATCGTGCTTTTCCTGTGCCATCACTGGGGCGGTCGCTGGATGGTGCCCACTGACTAATGTACATTACGGAATCACTAGTTGGAAGGGACCTCTACAGATCACCCAGTCCAAATCCCCTGCTAAAGCAGGACTGCCCAGAGCACATTGCTCAGGACTGCATCCAGGCGGGTCTTGAAGGTCTCCAGAGAAGGGGACTCCACACCCTCCCTGGGCAGCCTGTTCCAGGGCTCTGTCACCCTGATACTAAAGAAATTTTTCCTCATATTTGAATGGAACTTCCTGTGTTCCAGCTTGTGCCCATTGCCCCTCGTCCTGTCACTGGGAAGTCTGGCTCCATCCTCCTTCAGCCCAGCCTTCAGATACTTACAAGCATTAATGAGGTCTCCCCTCGGCCTTCTCTTCTCAAGGCAATTCACTTTGTTTTTTTTTAAGATGACAACACAGTTTGTATTTAGTATTTAACTCTCTGAAATCGGGTACTTCGCTTTCCAAAGCTCTGAGCATCGAGCGGTTTCTACATAGTGCTCTTACGCTTCTGGGAAATTAAATAATGTAGTCCCAGAGCTAAAGATAGCTTTTCCTTTTTTTTTTTTTCTTTAAATCCTGCTGTTGGCTACATCTTTCTGACAATCAAGAGTGAAGTATTTTTGTATGTGTGTACACACACTTGCACATAAGCTTGGCCGCCCACTGTGTTTTCCCTGTAAGTCTTATTTACGGGGCTGTGAAGCTGTTTGTACCTTGGCACCCATGCATCTGCGTTCATTTCTGTCCTTCAGACTGAAAACACCACGCCACTGCACCCGGAGCCTGTCGGAGGGTAGGGTGCAGACATCTGTGGTCGTAGCCCAAACAGCTGGGAAGGAAAAACCAGCAAAATACAGCTCGAAATAGAGATTGAGTACTTTTAAAAATAATTCTGGGCAAGGGTGTTTCTTGTACGTTCGTTATTCTGGCGTATAAATCCAAATCGGCGAGTAGTTGAAGGATGGCAGGGAGGAACATTTTGAGCACAGCAGGACAATGCTGTAGCTAATTGCTGTCTGTTGCATCTTAACTCACAGAGAGTGAACGTTGGCTCTGACTAAAAGGAAGATGGGGGGAAAAAAAAGCCCCAACCCTAACCCACTTCTGGTGCGTGTGGGGCTGAAGCTGTGATCTGAGTGAGTGATGGGTTGTTGGTTTTTAATTCCTTTTCAGAATAACCAATGCATTCCAGCCGGGTTGGAAAACTACTACTCGGAACAAGACTCCAACGCTCGAGGGAAGTTTTACACAGTCATAAACCACTACAATCTGGCCAAACAAACCATCACGCGCTCAGTGTCCCCGTGGATGACGGTACTGTCGGAAGAGAAACTGTCTGAACAGGAGACTGAAGCCGCTGAGAAATCAGCTTAGTACGATAAGCTCATTATTAACACTATGTCATTTGAAGGTAACTGAGGGACTTTAAGGAACTTTTCATTAAATATAATTACGGATAATTTAGAGGTTACTCATGTTTATGGTGCAATTGCTTCTGTTTGCTGATACTGCTTTGCAAAAAAAAACAAAAAAAAACCAACAAAAACTTGCTGCAGAACATTCATGGGCATAAACCGAGGTGCATATCAGCATCGCTTTAGAGCTTTGACACCATTTTCAATGTTAAAACAAAAATAAATCCAATATTAGATATGTTCTTGCAGTTTATTGGATACTGACAGATTTCTTGAATTTTCAGGGCTTGGACCTTAGAGAAATCATGTGTTCTGTTGTCTGAACCAAGACTTTATGAATTAATTTTTTTATTCTCTGTCATTTTGCAAACTGAAACACCCCAGCCATAACTCGAGTGATCTCTTGTTTAGCTGAAAGCGCCATTTAATAGTTAGTTTTTGGCTCAGCAAGAGCGATAGTCAGCGTTGATGTCAAGGGCGTAACGTATTGACTCGTACGGAGAAAGAAACTGTCGGGTAGGATTTTTCTTACATTTTTCTTTACTGTTGTTGATTTGTAAGTGCTAATGACGTTCTCTGCAACAAGGCATGCTCAATGTTTTATTATTGCTGTCAACAGGATTTAACTGCATTTCCACTGTGGCTTTAGCATCTTGGTAAGGATGTGCACTGAAACACAAACTAGCTAGACGTCATGGAAAAAAAACCACAGAGGGTTTTAGTGATGGATGTGGAGGATAGAGTAAAAACCAGACGGTTCGGGATGTTCTAATGAGAAACGGCATCTTTTGATCATGGGTAAGGGGCAGAAAGCCTGTGCACAGTAGATGTAGTCCACGATGTCATTTGTTGGATCCAGCTGAGGGAGTAATGTGTCTAAATTCTCTCTTTTATTACATTTTTTCCTTTTTATGAATTAGAAAGAGCTTTCCGTTTCTGTATGGTTTGCAGTTTGGTACTTTTTAAAACACAGAGCGTCACAAGTGAAACAATAGCGCGTTAGATACCACAACTGGCTGTTTTAAAGCTCTGTGTGAAACCGAGTGAAGAGTAGAACTGTTTATGTGGGGTTTGGGAGGGGAAAGGTGTAGAGGAACATAGTATTGTGGATGCACGTTAAAGTTCCATTGTAATTACAGACTTACCTATTCTTTGTGTGAAACCATGTTTTCATTTTTATTATAAATCTTAAATATATATTACAAGAAAGACATCTTATTAATTTAACAGACGAAATAAGTGTGTGAAGCATCTGGGCAAGCAAGTCACCTTTGTTCTTCATGTAACTGGAACGGGACAGGGCCTAGTGGACATGTCAAAAGTTCCTTTTTTAGTGGGGACTGTACAAAAATGAAAGGAAAACATCAAAATCTACAGTAGAACAAACATGGTCAGCTCTACCTTTACTGCTTGCTCTGGTACAGCTGCTTTATCAACAATACAGTAAAAAATAACCAGGTTTGATCTGAAAAGTGCATTCCATGGTAGTATCTGTAAAAGGCTTTTTATGAAGTCGTTCTGGCATATGGGATGCATAAAGAGCGGGCCAGATTTTTCTTTGCATTTAAAAATATTGAGCTATTTTAAAATGTCTTTGAATTAAGATATTCAAAACATACCATGGTTGCATTATCTAATGGGCATAGGCTTTATTGGATGGAATTAATTCCCACGTAACTTTTGACATTTTCACTCCGTGCAGAGTACAGAGTAAGGATTGCTGCTGCTTGTTGCTTGTAATGTATAGAAGTACACATTTCAGAAGAGAGACAGCAAACCAGACCATTCATATTGCCATATTTACAGAGGATATTCCGATTTTACAGACAGAAATGTGTTCCCCAAGACCATCCTACATAGAAATGATTCATGGTACATCTCCCCTTAAATTTAGGACAATAAAAGCTTTAATGCACAAGTAAATACTGATGAGAAACAACTTATTTCTCTCTCATAACAATAAACATTAAAACCCACAAAGCTTTACCATCCAGGAGAAACACATTGGTTGTGATTCTTGAAGTCGAATCCCGTTTTCCCTCCAGAGTAACAGGAGGGAGTTCAGCGATTCTTACCTGCACTTGGTTTTGAGACTCTCGGTTTTTGCTCCTGATTTCAGTCCTGTGAGTATTTTGGCTTTAACGCTGTCTGAGCCTTTGGCTTTGTTCTGCGCAATCAGAACACATTTCATCACACAACCTGGTTGTGGTGTATTCTCTCTCTTCCCCTAGAAGTAAAGCTTTTGAATTGACTTTTTATCATTTAACCACATAATCTCGGACTCGAGTCATTTCGAAGGCTGAGAAGCGGAGGTCACACATGTGCAAAGCCATCGCTGGGCACTGAAGTGCTGCGATGACGTGAAAAGCCTGAGATGGGGCCGATGCTTTCGCCCAGTAACAGTTTCCCCTTGAGCTGGGGTGGTCACTGGGAGCTAGACTGGAAACGTGGCAGAGGTGGGAGGGACTACGCTAAAACCACTATCGGGTTGGGTTTTTTTCTCCTGTTACCTCTGCTCCAGCTCTTCCAAAGGCTTCTGTGTTCTTCGCAGGATTAAGCGGGGGTTTGTTGTTCAATAAAGGGATTTAAAATGAACGCTCTCAGCCCCCTCTGCACTGAGGGATATAGACGGGTGCGTATTTATTGGAAAATGCATACAATATACAGGTAGGCCACAGACCCTGCTCCATAGAAAAAAGAATGTCAAAAGATCTACAAACGAAGCATGTAGACAATATTAGGCTTTTAATTAATTATCATACCAGTCCAGGAAAAGCAAGGAAAATGAACACATGACAAGGAAGAACAGGATCCATACTCTAAATCCAGCGTTGTTTTTGATGGCCTGTGAGGAAAAAAGATGGTCTGTGTTACCGGCAGCAGTGACCACAGGGTGGGACTCCGGCAGTGACAGCCCAGGAGTGAGCACCTTCGCTCTTCCCTCCCACAGAACGAAACGGCACAACTTGCCATTACAGCTTCAGGTGCCTGAGAGTCAGGTTGGCTGTACCTCCTGAGGCTGGTAACACTAAAGCTCTCAAAAATCTTAAAATTGGGAAAGCCCAAGATCCCACATCATGGAAATACACTCAAAACATTAACAGCTACATCAAAACATGCACACTCAAAGGTTGGTTTAAAGTTCAAAAAGTGAAATTCTGTCATCAGAAATAACTGGGGGCCTTCATCATTCTAATAAAGGTCTTCTGACTGAAAAATAGCCAACTGCAACCTGACAGCTGGAGGTCAGTTCCGCGCTGTCAGGCACGGAGCAAGAAGCCACTACAGCAAGTATTTTTCTTGGAGTCTCCTTCCCAAATCGGGACAGGCACATACCAGGGGCCTGCTCAGCTCTCTCATTTTTCAGTTTTACACACCGGATAGATGTCTTTTTGTTTTTTTAGCATGGTACCAACATTAAGGTGAGTGATGAAGCTTTGCATTTATCACCTTGCTCTACTGTTTCTCAGTGTGGTTTAAGAAACAGTTCTACCTACAAATGTAAAAAAAGGAAGCAAAAATGACTTCAGTCCGTGCCCCGTTGCTGAGTTACCGATCTCTGACCACGAGCGCAGCTGACATCTCCCCAGCCACCAAGCATCCCAGCTGAAGTGCTTAGGAGTCGTGATTTAAAGGCACGTGATTTAAATCAATGTGCTGGATTTACGTCTTTAAAAGCCAAACATCTCCCCCACCACGCACTGTGCCATCCTGCCATGCCTGTCGGACAGCTAGGGAAAAGAGTACTCCAGACACCCTGCTCTGCTTGAAGAAATGTGGAAATAAGTTCCAAATCGGAAATTTTCAGTTAATGCTCGCTAATGCACTTCTCAGGAGAACTGAGCAGTAGATACAACTCATCCTTGAGTATCATACTCTGTCTGCTTTCAGGAGGGAGGAAAAAAGGAACCGAGCCACTCGGTAGCCTAATTTAGGAGCTCTGGTTTTACTGCGATCTCAGTTACTGAAAGAAAACATTGTTTCGTTCCAATTAGGAAGACGGTGGGGTAGAGTTGTTTACTAGGAGGACGTGAGATGCGATCAGTGTGGCAAAGAGACTCTTCTGCTAAGGCTTGGCTTTTTCACTCCAGTTTCAAGGATTTCAGCCCTGCCTTTTATTCTGGGTCTGCAATTCCTCCCTCTTGGGGTTTGTCTGGGTTTTTCCTTCTTCACCGCACCACAGGTGCTGCAGTGCACACCCACAGGACCTTCTGAGGCCAAGTAGGTTCCTGCAGACTTGTACAGCTGGTCAAGTCACAGTGAGCGAGAGGAGCAACGCCAAGAACCTCGGCCAACTTGTACAGGCTTTCCAACATGACGGCCTACGTTCCGCACACACACTTACCTCTCTGATGTCTTCGTTCCCTTCTTTGATATTCTCTGTTGCACCCACAACCAATTGATGGATATTGTCAATGTCAGTTTCCTGTTAAAAAAAAAAACGAAGTGAGAAACGGTGATGAATTTTAGGAAACGCACACTTGTAAGGAGTTGGGCAACAAGCAGAACTCCAAAATAAAATTGAATTTGGTATTAATGTCTTACTTTCAATGATGCAAAAGGCAGAGAAGCAACTAAGTTGTAAATTCTCAACCCGTGATTTCATGAGCCTGAATGCAGACCACCAGGAGCAGCAGGGAAGCCTCCCAAGTATCTAGATTCAAATCTAACCTGTCACAATTTTCGCCAGCTCTTTTGGAAGAGATGTCACCCTTTAAGAAAGGATGTTGTCAAATAACACGCTCAACAGGACGCCACTTCTGAGGCAGAGAGATCACTCCTGACACACCTGTTGCATTTTCCATTCCCAGAACATGCTGATAACAACAGTAAATGTCTTGATTTTGCATTCAGAAAGCAAACAAAAATCTTTTCCTTCACACTTGCATCAAAGATTCACTAATCTTACATTTACATCTCGCATCCAAGACCAAAATAGCCCCAAGAAAACCCTGGAGCTGAGTTTGCTGCTGCAGTCCAAAATGCTACTGACCTGCTGCAGGACTTTCTCAGTGAATATCTCTTGCAATCTGGAGATTTCCACCACTTTTCCTTCGATTTGCCTTGGCAAAGAACAGAAACACTCCATTAGAAACTAGTGCCAACATTTCCTGTTCCCATATATTCAGACCCTCCAGGCCGGTAATGGGCTAATTCAGAGAGCACAGCTGTTCAGTAGCCATGGCTTCTGCAGCAGTAGCCCATGACTAGTGCCGTGACAATACATGTTGGATGTGGACCACCCCAGCGAAGCTCTGGGAAAGGCACTGCCCAGGATCTGGCAGATGAGAGCCTTCCCTGTGAGAGCTTCACCCACTTTCTTTTTTTCTTCAAATGGAACAGAGTCCATCGTGACTCCCAAGCCGTTAATTTTGACATAGTTCTTTTTACGTCCTACTTAAGAAGTGTGGAATTCCCTTTGCCCAAGGTAAGCCAAGGAACGGCTCCGGGTGGAGTTGGCCATTCCAGCGTTCTGTACAGCAAGGGGAGAGCAGGCAGCAGCGCCCCTCTGCCGGGGAGGCGGGTCTCTGCGTGGGGTCGGTGGTGGCACCTCCCCTCCTGCTCGCTCTGTGCGGCAGGACAACGTGCCGTGAACAGAAAACTTAATCTGTTAGAACTTAGGTAAGCGAGAGAGAACCTAAACCTTCCAAATTTAACCAGTACCATTTTGGATAATCTTACGTGTCACTCGGAACCGTTCCTTACACGGTGGGACAGCACAATGTGTAAACTACAGTTCATTCCCTGGGTGCTTCTATTTCATCCCCCCTCCTGCCACTGTCCCGCAGCAGCCTCCCTGGCAGTGGGTGTTCTGGCACAGGCAGAATTCCATCAAGTAACAGAAAACCATACCTGACTTCATCGAAGAGGTTGTTCATTTCACCAACAAGTCTCTGGTTCTCCTGTTCGAACTGGAAAAAGGAGATCACATGCATGAGTTCACCTGCTCAGACTTGGGAAACTTCCTTCACCCCCTGCCCCTGACCAGCCAAATCCCACCCTTCCTTGCAATTTGTTTCCAACACATCTCAGTTAAAAGATCTTATAAAATTATTAATATTGGTCTAAGTGAACAATATGAATCTGCCTGTTTGGAGCCAGTCACACAACACCTGTCATTCTCCTCCCATTGATGAAACAAACCCTGAGATATCTTGAAGATTTTGCTGAAGTTCCTTTGCAGTGAGAAAACTACAGAGGGTGAAATCTGTCCTTTTGTATTATTTTAGAGATTTGAGTGGGGCGGGCGTTCCTGCTTGTGAAAGCATGGGATGCTCTTCCCGCTGCCCTTGCACTGTCATTCACACCATTCCTGTGCTGCCCGTGGCATGAAGTTAAATGCTTTTAGCTTTTGCTACAGAATGAACTATTTCGCCATCCACTGCTTCATACCGACACGTGCAATGGCTGTCGTTATTTCAGCCACCTCTCCCATTTAAAACTCCGGAGCGATCAATGATACAGCTAAATCTGCTTTCAGCACTACATTTTTCAAAATCCAAGCATAAAGAAGACTTCACACAGGAAAATAAGCTTTGACTTTTTAGCTGTACTTGACTGTCAGATCACTTGGGATTTATGACAGAACAAGTACGGCGATGGGCTTCGATGACACAAAATCCAGGCAACCACAAGGCAGCTGAGGACGGCGTCCCGTGGCCTCCTGCAGTTGGTTGGAAACCACATGGTAAGGACTGTGTTTTGGAAGGAGCCCGTGAGGACACACCGAGGTGGGATTTCCAGGGTGCCCAAGTGAGTGCCCCTGCACCAGTACAGGCTGCAGCCTGACCTGGTGGAAAGAAAAAGACCTGGGAGTTCTGGTGGACAACGGGATGACCATGAGCCAGCTATGTGACCTTGAGGCCAAGAAGGCCAATGGCATCCTGGGGTGCATCAAGAAGAGTGTGACCAGTAGGTTGAGGGAGGTTATCCTGCCCCTCTACTCTGTCCTGATGAGATGCCATCTGGAGTACTTGTGTCTAGTTCTGGGCTCCCCGGTTCAAGAAGGACAGGGAACTGCTGGAGAGGGTACAGCAGAGGACCACAAAGATGATTCGGGGCTTGGAGCCTCTCTCATGAGGAAAGGCTGGGGGACCTGGGTCTTTTTAGTCTGAAGAAGAGAAGACTGAGGGGGATCTGGTCAACACCTGTAAATACTTAAAGGGTGAGTGTCAAGACCATGGGGCCAGTCTGTTTTTGGTGATGCCCAGTGAGAGGACAAGAGGAAACAGGCACAAACTTGTACATAAGAAGTTCCATCTAAATATGAGAAGGAACTTCTTCACTTTGAGGGCGGCAGAGCACTGGAATACGCTGCCCAGAGAGGTGGTGGAGTCTCTGTGCCTGGAGACATTCAAAACCCACCTGGACACGTTCCTGTGCCACCTGCTTTGGCAGGTGGGCCTGCTTTGGCAGGGAGGTTGGACTAGATGATCTCCAGAGGTCCCTTCCAACCTCATGTCAATCTGTAATTCTGTGATCCCATAGCCTGGTTGCCAGCTACAGCTGGGGAAAAGCCAGTTAAAAGGCAGGCTCCTTCTGCCAAGGACTGTGACACAGACAAAGCCCTGGTAACAGCTGGATCTTTGTGCTGTGAACACAATTGACTGGATTCCTGCACTTTTCTCTCAAAGACTGACCCGCTCTGTGTGGTTATACAGGAAAAGCGCACAGAATTTACAGTTCTGCTGAAACCGTGCCCTGCTGCGCGGCTCTGACAAACCCGAGTGAAACACGGGGCAGCGCCAACAGCAGAGAACAGGACTCAGAATGTGAAGAATTTGAGAGGGGAGTGGTGCGAGGCAGCAAGGTCCACTCTACTCGTGTTCATCTCCTTATTCTGAACTATCCAGCGTGCAGAACACACGGGGGTTTCAGCCTAATTTAATCCTGTTACGATTCCAGTAGCAGTGGGAGCGCGGCAGTCCCCTCAGCATCTCGGCAAGGTCTCGCTCTCCTTTTTGAAGCAGAAGGGGGGTGTTGTGGAGGGTCAGACGGCCAGCAGAGCGGCACCACAGGCCAGGCCGGGCTGGGCTCCGAGGCGGTGGCACAGGGATTGCTTGCTCTCTCAGCACCTGCCCGAGGCCTGAGCTTGCCAGAAAAGAAGGTGGGCGCTGCCCAGAGAAGACGGTGAGTGGCAAATGTCTGTTTGCTTCTAGAGCAGGGTCCTACAGAAACAGCTGAAAGAGAAGTACTTGGTCTTTCAAAGTAGTGTGGACGCCGCCACAGCTTGTCATTAAGATGCAACATGAAACTCGGCACCGGTAATACGGCGTACAGCTCATCTGACCCTCAGCTGCTTTCACGGGGCCAGTCTGTAGGAGTCCCTAAATCTAACATTATTCTAGCGGTATGTTTGGTGACAGTCTTTGGCTCAGTGCTCTGTCACCCCCTCCCTGCCCCAGTCACAGCACCAGCATCTCTGTCCCAGGGCTTTAACACCCTCCTCACACCGCCTGTGCAACTCCTCATGTGTGTTGCTTCAGACATGGATGTATCTTGAAATGATCCAGAGTGTTGGAGTTGAAACTCCTGCCACATCAAGTACTTCCACAATACCATCAGAGGAGAAATAAAGTGTGTGCACTACGCAGGGGGAAGTGAAAAAGGTCCAGTGCAGCTCCCGAGGAATTTGTCCTGCTCCCCTCTCTCCCCACACACCCCCTCCTAGAGCAAGAGCTGCTGCTCCTCTGATTTCATTTCATCGTAGACTCACTGACCACTTTTTCCTTCTGAGTTTGCTTATGACATGAAGAATAATGACAAATCACTATTTTGTTTAACAAATTTCTTTTTGAACTAAAGGTTCATTATCTACCTGACTGGCAAGAACAACTTTCTCTCCTGGGTTAAGGGACTCCAGAGAGTCTAAGGTCACAGAGAGCGGGACTGTTGGGCAGTCACCTTCACCATGGGGTAGATGCCCTAGGGAAGGAGCCCAGCCCCGTGGGTGAAGGAACAGAGAGGAACATGCTGCCCAGCTCCCTGAAGTTCCACTGATTTCCACCCTAAAGATCCAGTAGTTTTGTTAAATGAAAATTATCAGCGTTGCAACACATTCAGGTGTTACTGTCACCGCTGTCTGTAGTGTCTCCTGCAGAGGAGAGCATTTGTTAAAATATAACTAACTAATCCAGTGATATTTACTCCACTGCGGTGGTGGTTAAAGGTGTTTCATCCCTGTGCTCCTTTACACTGACACCACTGTAGGTCCCTGGCTTTAGTGGAGCCACCTCAGAACAAAGTCATGGAACAGAGCCATCACTCACGAGACTTAGCAATGGTTGGTCCTTAAGTGACTAAATGGGGCCAGCGAGCTCTAATTGTTTTTCTGACTTCCAAAAGGGTAAGTATTTCTGCACAAGTACTCCACATCAAAAATTCCCTATTCTGCTGCCTTAGCAAAACTGAGATAACAACTAATTTAGAACACAAATTTTCCATAAAGAAACAGTGAATGATTTTAATCCCTTACAAATAGCACCAATCCACATGAGAAAGCACTCTTTCAGAAGCCCCCTTGATATTTAAAGCCCTCCACTGGTCCAGATTGCCTTTTCAACTGCTAAATGATCATTGTAATTTGGACTCGCTGCCGATGGAGCGCCTGGCGCAGACAGTGGTAAGATACGCTAAAACAGTCCTTTGAACAAAAGGTTGGAGCGCAGAACACATCGCATTCCTGTGTGTCACAAAGGGATGTCCAGGACAGGAACATAAACCAAACTCCAGCCGTCAGCACAGCTCAATGATTTATGGCTTATTAAAAGTAGCTTCTTTTAGGCCAGTGAAATAATCCGTTATCAAAGCGTGGCATCAAGTGACAAACTGCTTAAGATATGTCTAAAAATCTATTGCACAGAAGAAATTATCACAGTTCCTGTTCGTTACCCAGGAGGTAAGTCATTAAATGTGCTGTACCTGAATTAAGGCTAAACCAAACAGACCAAAAATAAAAAGCTTACATCTGGGAAAATTGGATATTTTCACTACTCAAAACAGCAGAGCCAGATTTTTTTCCCCAACTCGATGCAACCACAAGACATCTGCTCACAATAACCATAAAAGCCATTAATATACCTGTGCTCAGGGTTATAAACTGAAATTTATTGTGCAAATCATACAATAGCCTGCAACCACGTTGCACAATGTAAAGCTCTCTCCTGTAGGTGAAATACAGGTGGAAATCGCTGCTGTAGCAATACGATAGGGCTTCAATTCATTATTTTACCCACAGGAAGGATCATGAAACCATGATTGAGAACGGTTAAGTATGATTTGACACAAAGCATTCCAATTTAAAACCCACATGGCAGCTTCTACAGTGGAACCTCCCCTCTCCCGAGAAGCGTGGGATTTTCTCAGTAATTTAAATGCGGTTGGTCCGGGCTTCACAAATCAGACGTTCAGAATGTTTAAAATAAACTTCTCCGTAGCAGCAAACGTAATGCAGAGGAGAAATAACTGTCCTTTGAGTGAATAAATTAACTAAAGCTGCGAGGGTCCGTCACATGGTTTTAAAGACCCTTTAATTCCTGTATTAAAAGCACAATGACGTCATTAAATATTGCCAAGTCCGTATGAAGGATTTATGTGAGCGATGAAAAAAGCAATGCATGTTCAAATACTGAAATCGTTCCTAAGCTACACCTATATTTACACCTTGGAACCAAATTTATCTGAAAATTAGAGTAATGGATGCACTGGATTTAAATAGTCTTGTCATGAGTGAAATTACATAGCGTCCAAGTTTTACTGATGAAGGCCAACTCTTCACTATAAGCTTCCTCAAAAACGCACTGAAAGAGCATTTTCTCATCAGTACAGTCCCCACATACATCCCTAGCCTTTATAAATTACCTAATTTTAGTGTTCATTAAAAAAAGAATAAATACAACCCCAAAACATCCCATTAGGTGCAGAGAACAGAGCGAGGACTTGCTCAGCTCTGAGCACCAAGGTATCAGAAGCTTTACATTTGGCACCCTGCTGCGCACACACAGGTACTGTGCAAATACACAGCTCCCCCTGCGCAGTTTGACAGCTCCAATCACGTTCAGTCCAATGGTTACAAAGATCACCTGACAAGAAATGACCCTCACTGCGGGGCACAAACTATCAGCTCCAAAGAACCGGCTGGCTTTCTACGTGACAACAGGAGGAGGAAGAAAAAACTGTCAGTATCAAGACTGCGTGAACGCTGACTCACTTCTCTTTCAAATCGTAATGAATGTAGGCTGCTTCCGAGGCGTAACGTGGAAGAAACCGATGCCTGTTGGTTTCCAGGAGAGCCAGAAACAGCCCTGAGTGCTGGTGGTGACACCGTCACCCAGCAGAGAGGGACAGCAGGAGGGGACAGCTCGGAGGGTGGGGGGGTGTCAGAATCAGAGTCACAGCAAGACGCAACGGGAGACCCAGACACGCAGCTCAGAGCCTGCCTTCTGCAAAACTCAGAACAAACCGTAAGCAGAGAGGAGGCTGTTCTAGTGCTGACTTCCCTTTCTTCAGTTCTAGTTCCTACCACCAGTACTAAAACACAAGTACTAAGAGTACGTGACAAAAATAAATTTAAAAGCCAAATTCACCCATGGAAATTTCAGAATAAGCTACGTCACAAGCGCAGTAATCAGGTTTCCATGTATTATTATACATAGGTCTTCAAATATGCTATTTATATTTTGGTAGCATTTTAATCTTCTGCTTCTCTAAACAGTCTAGTAAGTTTGTCACTCTTCTCCCACGGAGCAGACTCATGAAGCTGAAACCTGAAGTTCCCAGCACAAGTCATTTTTCAAGACTTAATCACGGTACTAACGTCAAGGCACCTTTATAGACTACAAATTTTTCTGGCAAACTGTAGGCAGAACCATGTAAGCTAAGAGTAAGGACATATTATAGTCTGTCTGAGCTAAAAGTTTATTTAATTTTTAGCATCAGTATTATTTTTATACCTCTTTTCACAAGAGGTGCAACTCCTGAAAGTACAACACTAATAAATCCATGTAAAACAACCAGTAAAAGTTTAAAAATATATATAATTACTAAAAAAAGCACAGCACAGGATTGCTCTGAATGGATAATGAGGGATTTTTAAACAATGTCTGTTGTTTCTCCCCTAGGAAGAGCTGTCTGAATTCCAGGAATGAAACAGTTTAGGGCTGGAGATTTAGGAGTCTAGAAATCCTTCAAAGCATTATGCTCTGAACATAGATTTTTCTCTTGCTTAGTCCCCTTCACAAGTCAATAAAGAGAACTTATTCCAGGTAAAAATTCAAATCCTCAGTGGGCAAAAATGAGTATTTTAAGTTGCTTATCTTTCTTCACTCTTGGTTAACAGAAATAGAGGAAAAACTCACAGGCTTCAGCAACTCACCTAAATTGCAAGGTATCTGGGGCCTTACTGTAAAGTATAAAAGGATTTAATGAAAAAGAAATTTATTTATTCCCAAAGTATCATGGCAAGAGATGTTGTATGTTTAAAACTTAATTACAGCGTGAGGCTTACGAAAAGCAATTCAAGATTCAATAGTCAGTTATTAGCAAACCCTGTCAGAGCATGCTCTCTGGTGCTTGTGTTTCCTCCTGATCCTCTGGAAACCTCCAGCGAGGGGCTAATAATGTTGTGCCTACACACAGAAGAGTCAAAATACATAAGGAATTCTCTTTAAAAAGAAAACAGAAAGCGGGAGTAACCCTTGTGATTTCAGACTGGCACTCAAGAACAGTATGAGAGCATCAACAGCAGCCTCTGAAGAACCTTTTCTCTTTGACGAACCCTACCATAATTACGTGTAAGTTACTCGTGTGATGGGCACAGTGATGCATATTGTGCTGGGAAGATCCCTAATCACCGCCCAAGGAAGCTTCATGTATTCATACTGCAGCAGCCCTTTGCCTTAAACATCACCATTTTGAAAACTGTGCATCTACTGGCCAGTTATAAAATAGTTTTTCTGTCTTTACTGAAAACAAGACAACATGTGCTCACGTGGATGGGTTTTCTAAGAATTTTGAGCTGTGTTCCAAACAGTAAATTACAAGAATATCAAAAAGTCTAGCAGATAGGTTGTCATCTCATGGCTGTGTTAGAAATTTGTCGTTCATCAGCTCAGCTGTAAGCAGAATTGGATCAAAAAACATAGAAACATGCTGATAGTGGGGCAATGCAGAAAAGGTAAAATTAATGAGATTCTGTTGTAACAGGAAAGCCTGCAGCTATTCCTTGTAGTAGATCAACTTGATTTTGATAATCTAAAAAAATAAAAAGGAACAAAATGAAGTGTAACTTCACAGTTACACTTAAGTAGTACAACTATCCGGGGTGTGTTCTAGACATACTCCAAGTACAAAACGGCCAGCACTTTATTATTTTTCAGGAGTTTCGTAATGTGTTTTCTGGCGGTTGCCTTGACTTCTACTGTATCCCAATCAAAAAAAAAAAACAACTCACAATTGTAATTTTAAAAACAATTTTGATTTCAATTGTTCAAAAATACTTGCTACTAATTTCATGGCCCCATGTCAGCATTTCGTAACAATTTTAAAAGTTAGCTGCTACCAGGAGAACCAGGAAACCATGTGCAAAAGGTCAACCCTGTTACAGAATTCTGCATAAAACCAACGTGGACAATGAATTTGGGTGAATCCATACTTTCGTAACACATCTGAATACAGCAGAAATATATTGAAATGGACTGTAAGACACAAGACACACTTACCATTTGTATTTCTTCAGGTGACAGCTCATCTTCCCCTTTGCCATCTCCCCATAATCCAAGGTTACTTTGGGCATCAGGCAGATTCTTGTCTGTAAAAGAGCCACCAAACACTTGAGAGAATGCAGGACGCTGAGCAGTGAAGTGAAAAACATTTTTCTTCCATTTCGGAACGCTGATGGAATTGTTGTATCTCATTTGTCATTAACTAAGATTCACCCAATATTTACAACACGAAATTACACCAATACCCTTTATCTTCTGAACTGGGACAACAGTCTATATATGTGTTTAATTTTGTGAACTGCGAGGAGTTGTGCTGATGTATTGACAGTAAAAGATTAAAACAACTCACAACGCACTGAGACTTGTGAGAGCACAAAATACTGTAGCATCTGTCTCTGAACAGATGAAAACAGACAATCTTCTGAATGACAGTCAATATTGCAAACTATTATCTTCCAGTGAGGCTTGACAGAACCACCAGCTCCTCGTTCCAGAAAGTAAAAAACACAATCTCAAAGACATTTTGAGCAAAGTTTACAGGACAAATTCTATTTCCTCACACTGTTCAACTGCCTGTGGCAGCGCAAACCCTCCAGCACCCTGTGCAATGGCTTCTCCTGCGCGTACCAGGGATCCGATCCCATCCCACAAACCAACCTGCACACCTCACGGCTGCTTCATTCATTTCCATAGTACTTTCCCTTTGATTAAAGCTAATGTCTGCACAAATCTTAACAGGAGTTGGGCATAAAAGATCATAAAAACAGCTATTGCCAGGATACTCCCTTCTGGAAGATTTATTTTTAGGCTTAATTATATACTTCTGATTATAGAAAATGACAGAATGGGAAAACTAAGAAAGCATGCTACAGGAACCTACTGTTTCTGAAGACATTCTAGCACCAGGATTTAAAATCCCAAGGATGAGACTGTGCCCCTGAGAAGGCCTCTCCTCTCCCCTCTGGCTGTGACAAACAAAACCCAAAGGAGAGATGTGCACCACCCAATAATGGATCAAAGCTGAACCTGCTTTGACATAATCAGATGCAGGTTGCAAAGCGAAATACATAGAGATTTATTCTTCTCACTTTTTCATAGATTTCAGACTTCCCGGTCAATTTTTTCAGGCATTTCTAAGCACCTTCATTTGTTTTGTTTTAAGCTTCTACACCTTTTTTTTTTCAACTGCGTAAGTAGCAGTGATTCATCATCATTCAGATACTGACTTCTCTTGGGAAACCTCTGAAAGGAGCAATCCTACTTCTAAACACACACATGAAAAGAATTCCAAGCAGAAATTTCCTTTATCCTTCATTATAATATTTGTGAAAAGTCTTGAAAAAGTACATATTGTAAGAGTACTGTTGTGTATGTCTCCTTTATAAATGCGTATTTGGGTTCCAAACAACCAAACTCAGAGGTACAAACAACGACAATGTTACAAATAAGGGATATGGATAAGGATTGTAATAATGTTAAAAACAAAAACAAAACAACCCAACAACAAAATTTCTTACGAGAAATAAAAAGGGGAACATCTTTACAAGCTATTCTGTAATCTAAAACAATCTTACAAGATTTTTTAGAAAAAGGATTCAACTCCAGGTGTTCCATGAAGCATCATCAGTATTTTAAGCCTGTTTCGCAGAAACACAAAACTTATTTTTTTAGGTAATCAATGCATTTACATTGTATCAGGACTCAAAGAAAAGAAGATAATTAGTTTATAGAGACAACGTATATTTCTATTTTATCCCAGAGGAACCAATTACTCCCAGGCACTGTCAGCCCTGTTAAAAACTGGCACCTGTATCCAACGTGATTGCTAATGAGCAAATAGAGTAAGAGGTGAGAAACAGGTAGCCCCCCAGGGTTCCTCCTGTCACCACGGTACATTTGTGGCTGCTGGGAAAGTTGTTCTGCAGCTTCCATTGAGCCAACATTAATGCTTTTCTACAATTCATCCAGCAAAAGCCAAACTACGCTTCTTTTGGTGCAAGAGAAGTAGTTAATGCACAATGGAAATACAAAGTAATGATCAAATCCTCTGAACCCTTTCCACACTCAAAGGAGACAGCTGCTAAGCTTGTGGACCAGTTCAAAAGCTACTCATCATTTACATTTATTTCCATAAACTAAATGTCAAATTTGTAATACGCAAATAAATCCTGTCAGCAAATACAAGCAATCTCCAGAGAGACTATTTTCCCACCATGAGGCATGTCCAGTATAATTCTAATGTAAACAGGTGCTTTGCCTCGGAACAAAAGTAATCACATTTTGCTTTGGTTTCTGACCAAAAAAACCTCCAAAACAGATAAAGCCCAAGTTGTGCCTCAGCACACCAAGGAGGACATTCAGCTGTTCACCGGAACACTGAATTTAAAGATAGGACCACAAGCTGCTCTGAGAAGAACTATCTTTACCACCAAGATATTTATGCAAGGAATCCAGGCACACTGCTGACAGCTAATTCATAAATACAAATGATCACCATTCTCTAAACCATCAGCATCCTCAGGATGAAACAGTTCATTTCTAAACACAGTAATTTTTCCAATTTCTTAAAAATCTGAAAAGTTACTTGTAAAAAAAAAAATTATCAAAGGCTACAAGATTTAAACTGAGCTGCTTGTTTCCTACTCATCTCGTTCACACTCTTCCCATGCTTCAACAACCACCTACCAGGGAAGTCACAAGGCTGAATTCTATAAGCAGCAGCAACCAACACTTCCACTTCAGTGAGGAATCACAGGCCGTGTGCATTTATAAACTGTTTCAGACAGACTTATTTGGATATACATGTGGCATAGCTTTCCCAATAACTGCTCAGCAACCCCTCATAAGCTTTGCACCAGCATCACTTATGCGGCAGGAGCCCGACTTGGTCATCAAAAAAAATAAAGCATAAACTAGTAACAGTGAAAACTGGAGTTATCAAAATTAACATGCAAGAAACAAAGCCTCACGTCTGTTTATTGCAGTGGTTTGCTGTGTCCAAGGCAACCAAAGAAGAGCATTTCCCACAGATTTTTGGAGCTAAAAATTCTAGCAACACAATGCAGTGAGACTGAGCTTTCAGAGATTGCGGGGACGTTCCGTAACAAGGCAAGAGCACAGGCCAAGAGAGATGCTACTACGCTGCCACCTCTCTGCTGGCACTAGCTCACAGCTGCAAAACACTGATAACGTGCTAAGGTAAAACTCATCTGTGTGCCCGTCTGCTGCTTCACTTAAGACATACTATAAAAATGTAGTAAGCACTAGAAACGACGTATAATCAAAACCTTTAGTCCTTATGATAAATTCAGTGTTGGGGATCAAAAAAAAAAAAAAAAAAGTACTGATAGGGCTGCAGAAGTACAAACTGGTTAGGAAGATAAGCAATGCCGTGTCAAAAGATGAAACCCTTCACACACTGTGAGGTAACTCAGTATTAGAGTATTCATCCAGAAACGAAGTATCCACTTCACATGAATCCACCCTCTAGATGGCCCTAAAGCCACTAACCAAAGGAACTTCTTAAATAAAAATCACCAAAGAAACAATAACTGGTTATCAGAGTAACAGTTCCATCCAGTGCATTTCTTCTATCTTGATGAAGCTTTATCTTAACCTAATGTCACATTTCATACAGCTTCTATATCTCTCAAAAAATTTTTTTGTGCTGTAAATCACAGGGTTACCTTCAAATCCTCTAGATCCCAGAAGCAGGAGAACTCAACCCAGGGAAAGCAATGCCAGAATCATAGAAACAAGATTTCTCCTTAGGTATGCACCCTGAAATTATCTGCATAGTGGTGGTACTCCAAAAGGTGCTCTGCAACAAAGTTATGCCAGCGTCCACATCCCAGGACAGACCGAAATGGCTCAGAGAAGGCACGCACATTCCCTGGTCTCAGAAGCAGGCCACTGAGGAATTGGAAGCAATGTTTGCAAGTCATAGAATCATAGAATGGTTTGGGTTGGAAGGGATCTTAAAGATCATCAAAGTCTGCCCTGGGCAGAGATACCTGCTACTACAGCATGTTGCTCAAAGCCCCATCCAGCCTGGCCTTGAACACCTCCAGGGATGGGGCATCCACAGCTTCTCTGGGCAACCCGTTCCAGTGTCTCACCACTCCCACAGGAAAGAATTTCTTTCTAGTATCTAATCTAAATCTCCCCTCTTCAGGTTTAAAGCTGTTACCCCTCACCCTAATCACTGCACTCCCTGATAAAGAGTCCCACTCTCCACCTCTTCTGGAGGCCCCCTTCAGGTACTGGAAGGCTGCTATCACATCTCCCCGGAGCCTTGACTCCTGTCAATGACCCTGGGGTCAGAGATATCACTTTGGACTTCTGGCTCCCTCCACCAAAAGATGTCATACAATACTTCCAGCAGGGCAATTCTAATGGTGTGGAGAAAATCCCCAAAACTACCAGATCGATCCTGCAAGTAACCTCTCCTCTAGGAGTGTATTCTGCCTTTGAGATCCTATGGTAGATGTGCCCTACTCAAAGTCTCTGCACTTAAAAACTGGAAAATATTCCCAGAAAGTCACTGAGTTACTTTCCAATTCCTTGCCATCAGTGAAAGGAATATAGAAAAATCAGGCAGATCTCACAAGATAGGTAAGTAGATGGTGTTATGGTTTAACCCCAGCCAGCAATTAGGACCATGCAGCCACTTATTGAGTGTCCACTTCCTCCTTCCCTCCCTAGAAGGGTAGAGAGAAGAAAGAAAAAGGGAGAGGAAAGGGAGAAGAAAAAGAAAAACTAGTGGGTTGAGAAAAGACAGTTTAACAGAACAACAGAGAAGGACAATAATAATAGCAACTACGACACAGGTCACTCCCACTGCCTGGTGAATTGGCACCCTCCCAGGGCAGTGATCCCCAATTCCACACACACCCCAGCCAACCCCTATCCTGTGGTACAGAATATTCCATCAGCCATTCCATTGATCTGTCCATGCTCCTTCTCAGCTTCTGCGGGAAGCTGAAAAGTCCCTGGAAATTCTAAAACGTCACTTGACAGCAACTAAACCAACATGCATTATTGACACTCTTTTCACAGAACTCACTAGAAAGGAAATGAACTTTCCCAGATGAAACTAGGGCAACGAGTATTAAAAAAGAATTAACACAGAGTTTATTGAGAGGATGAGGAATCCAGCAAGGCATTATACACTTTTAGCTGGTTGGAAAAAGCGTGTAAGAAAGTTTAAGATTTTGCTTCCTCAGCCTCTCAATGTGCTTCACAACAGCGTGATAACTTGGGAAGATGAAAATAGAAAAGGTGCCAGTCACAGGAACAGCCCTTTGTAATGTGAAGGAAGTACCAGACAGGCTTTGCCACAAAAAGTAACATATAACTATGTTTTCTTCTCACCTTTGCTTTCCTCAGCAGAAAGTTTTTCTTCAGAATCATCTAAAGGATTCAGTGAAGATTTTTCAGGGGAAACAGGCGATTTGGATAGGTTGCTCTGCTCAGGTTCAAGTCTGGACCTAGAAGCACAAGAGCCCACAATTGAAATGATATTCTGCAGCTGAGGTTCTCTAAAATGAGAACAAGCACAGATTACTTAATTTGACACTTAGTTCCTGCAAACTTCACATTAAAGGTTTCCCAGTCAACATACAAAAAGTACGTAACAACCATCACTTAAATTTTATTACAAAAGAAAAGAATGCATGAATAGTATTCCTGAAGAAAGCATGCTACGTGTTCAGAGTTGAGGAGAATTTTGAAGGCTATAGCATAAAGCACACATTTTCAATCCAGTGTATAAAAATATATATACATTTTTTAAAAAACTAAACTTTGGTAATACTGAAATTCTTTTTTTAGCAGCAATGGCCAACACCACTAATTTTTTTTTTTCAAGTAATAATTACAATTTTACTTTATATTGTCAATTATCATAAAGGAAAAGTAAGAAAACACAAAGGAATTAGCTTTTTTTTTCTGAAATATGTATTTTCTTTAACTAGCTTTAAAAAAATTACTTAGTCAGGATGAAAGCAATCATTTCTTGTGTGCCAAAAGTCATTCTGGAAGCAAGGAAAAGAAAAAACATGTGCAGTGGACAGATAGATACTACAGCTAAGTTCCTGCTATGTAATTTTAAGGCAACAGCAATGTAAAAAATGACAAGCATATTCAATGATTACGTATTAAGTACTTGTCAAGTACATTTCACTGTGGCACCAAAAAAAGTAAAATTAGTGGAAACATGTTTTTTTCCACCAAACTTCTCTGGTTTATTATTGTCTACAATGAATTCTATAACTGCGACATGGCAGACAGTTAAAAGTTTAACAATTATGCTGTTAGAGAAGCCGAAGAACAAAAAAACACCAAAACGCAATGGGCTGCATCACCTGCTGTGCCACCTTCTTTCCCTCATAATCAACAGTTAATCTTATTATGATCTGCAATTTTCCTTTGCTGCTTAACAGAAGGTGTTGAATTTCGTGTTCCTTTCCTTCTTTGTATTGTGTCTAAATTCTAACCCATAATTAGAAAACTCTGAGAAAAACAGAATATAATGCATGAGTCATCACCGAGTGACTATGTTATTTAAACAAGAAAAAACAGTAAGAGGGAACCTTTCTTAGTTCTCATAACTTTGCAAGTTCTGGACTTCTGGTAATTTTACAAAAAACTCTTCTTCCTTTGTCTACTTCCACTCTCAAGTCACAAATTTGCCTAATAATGAGGAAAAGCAGATTTATCTGGATATCCAATGCAGTTTAAATAATAGCGCTGACAATAATAAAACACCAATTCCCCAGATAACAAAAATATCAGCTCGATTTGAACAATTGCATGCATAACTCCATGGAAAAAGAAGTTTAAAACTGAATTTAAATATAATTTTGAATACCAATAAACACAAAACCTGAAAATCACAGCCAAGTACCTTTACTGAAAAAGCTGCTTGTGTTTCTCAACTTTGAATTCTGGGGAACTAGAGCTATAGAACTGGCAGAACTTGGCAGAATCAAAAATCATGAGTTAATACATAACGGCAACTTATGTCAGAAAATTATAACACTGGTAATTTGTTGAAGAACTTATGATGCTTATCAATTTAAAAGGAAACTTGATGAAGTGTATTTCTACTGCAAACCTTCCATTATTACCTGATCTGCATATATTTTAAGTTGACTAAATTGCAGAGAAAAAAGATCTGCACTAGGATTAATTTACTTTTAAAGAAAATTATTCCTTTATTGTTTCTTGTCCTTACTTTGCACTGAATGCTAATCCACAAAGTTTTCAATTAAAAATGAATGAAATGCCTGGGATGAACTATTTAAAGAATGCCGAGTTCTTTCAAGTGATGGAACATGCTCTTGTTATCACACAGAGCATCTGCTGAAATCCTTGGGGAAATTAAAAATCAGCATGAAAAATATCACACAGTTTGTTTCTGTATGTTTTTTTCAGAGAAGTTAAGAGAGTTTCAAAAATACCAATGCCTTACTTGTCTCATTACTTCTCCGCAAATTTCAGAGCTGTTTTGAGGTATTGTGTTTACTGCATTTTGGCTTGTGCTACTATTAATGTCTCAGGAGGATATATCTGACTGAATCTAACTGTGCTTAATCATACTGAATCGATCTGAATACGAGGTACTTATAGACTTTTGAAAACTTTTCTCTAGTTTCAATGTAAATAGCCGATCGAGCCAAACACCAAACTGAAAAGCAGCATCAAGTCTTGGAAAAACACTCAAGAATTTATTTATAGATACATGTGGTCTAGAATTTGTTATTTTTAAATTAACGTATTAATTACACGTAACTGAACGTAAGGTTAGAATTCAAACAATGCAGACTGAGAAGACATGGAAAGCCTTTCAGGTATTAAATACATTACAAAACTGTTAGTTCCCCCTCTCATTCTTACACCTGGGAATGCGCAGAAAACGAAACTGAAAAAGCATGGGATTTCATACTTGACTGGAAAAAAGACCCAAAACAACAAACCAACCAAACCAAAAACCCAGCAAGTACATCATCTTTAACTTCTCCTAGACTTCTTCACCTCTGCACGAGCAGCCTGAATGTACACCATGATAGGAAGCAGAAACTCTTCTGTTTCAGTTATGAAGTTACATTCAAGATTTTTATTTTAATCATGTTTCTACTGGCCATGAAGACCTGCCATGTCAAGGAGCATTTATTCACATCATGATCACTTGCTTTAACAGAAAGAAGATAGTGGCTTAAAAAAAAAATAATAAAAAAAAAATGAAGTCTGCAAGAGTTAAAGTGTCTCTTGTACCTAAACAGACAGTAGCCTAAATACCATCTTTGAGACCTACTACTTATGTGCATGATTTCATTCTAAAATATTGTCCTTCTACGATAGTTGCTCATCCAACTACAGATTTCCATTAAAACAATCTCCTTCAAGTCTAAAACCATGAATAATAGGGTTTTTGAGTGTCCCACAGACAAAAGGCACTGTTAAGCTATATTTTGATGCTACTCACAGTCTCTTCTTATCTATCACTCTCTTCACTCGGATGGCTCTTTGTTCCGAATACAGCTTACACACTCCTGTTCAAGATAGCAGTAAACAAAACTTCAGGTTAGAAGAGCATGATTTCTTTTTTGGAAAATAAAATAATTCACTTTTAATCATTCAATAAACATTAAATACTTTTTAAGTAATCTTCAATGAAGTCCAAGACAGCTGTTCTGTGGTCCTTTACCTGAGCAGACTGGACACCCTTGTGTGCTGAAATGGAAAAGAAACAACCACCATGTAACACCATCTTTTACTGAATTGCACCAAAGTTTGTATTTTCAGTTGATATGCAAGTTATACTCAAGAGCCTATTCACATTTTACGTGTTATATATTAGTATTTTAAAGATAGCTATATTTAAATATAGGTTTTGTAAAACAGCAAATCATGACAACAAATCAAAAGCTGAAAAGAACTGGTGTCATACAATATTTATATTACTGATTTGTTACATATGCCACTGACTCATGTCAATTAAATTTCTAATCAAGAATACATGTCACCAAGATAAGCAGAATAAAACACATCTATAGGTCAAACTTGCTTAAAATACCGAACTTCTAACATTTTAAATTCTCTAGTGTATAGACTATGTGCAAATAGTTGGGATTTATTATGTCAAGTATCCTTTCAGTTCACATATATTAATATTTATTACTTTGATACTATGTAGTTCCCATGCATGACTGACTTTCAGTCATCCTGAATAATGCTATCACTTGTTTAGATGGCATTTCAAAGCTGGTTTAAATCTTTGGTATATTGATAAAACACACACGCACAGGAAGTCAACTTGAAAATGGCAAACCAGAAGTTCTCTTTATAACTTCCGTAAGATGGTGCTGTAAAGGTATGATGCCGTACTCAACGTGTCCAAAACGCTGTTACTTTACCAGGATTGTGTTAAAGTTCATTAATTATCTCAAACTTGGAAAGATTATACTGTAATACCTTGCAGGTGGACAACCTAGAGAGAGACAGCCATTGAATTTAGTGAGCGTTGCTTCAGGCCTCTGTGCCATGGTGCTAAATCACTATGCAAGCAGTAAATATTTAAGACTTTTTGACCCTTGCAAGTTAGCATATTTCAGCAAATAAATAAAATTCTACGCTCTGGCTTCTCCTTCCACTAACATTAAAGAAAATTAGGTATGGTACTAATCAGCCAATGGGATTAACCAGATGCAAACAAAAAGGCAATGAGACTTCACCGATCTCTTTCTGAAAGCATTTCCCATTTGCCATCCACTATTCAGCACTATATTAGCCTTTAGCAATAACTAAGAAAAAACATTTAAGCGATATGCTCAGTTTACCTTCCGTTCTCAGCTGATGAATGGCATCGGCACACGTCCTCATAAATATCTGAGCATCTTGATCTATCTGATCACGCTCTGTATCTGTCATCCTCACATACTCAGACATGACATGGCTGAGAAACAAGACAAGTTGTCACTTAAGAAACCCCCAACATAAAATTCACAAGAACACATTTTTAGACTTTCTTCCCACTCACCATCTCTACAGAAGGTTTTCCGCAACACTAATTTTCATAGAAAAGGTAGTAAAAAAGTACAATAACCATCACTGACAAAAACACCACCTCTATAAAGCTGAGAGATTTTTTAAAGCATTTTTTAACTAGTAAAAGATGTAGAAAAAGCAGTGTATGTGATCATCTCCTACATGACCAAATACAGAGCAGATAAGGAAACAATACAACTAGGAAATCTATCATTACTCTCAGCACTTACGCCAGTGAGGCATATTTGAAGCCTAAACACAAAACTGAGTAGGATAAAGGAATAGCTCAAATGTTGAGAGAAGTACAAATAATTGGAAGTCATTCTACATAATGTATGCTTTTGTTATCCTAAATACTGAGCTCTGTTTTTAAAGTAACTATATAAGAAATGTGTGAATTTAAACTATAGTAAAGAAGAATATTGGAAAATAATGCACGTTTTAAGTAGCAAGTTGATTATAAGATTTATTAAAACCTGTTCCTGTTGTTTATTTCTGATTTAGATTATATATAAATCCTATTAGAAAATATTACATAATATATCTTTTCATTGCCAAATGAATAAAAATGGAGGCCTACCAGTAAAATCTTAACCACCAGAAAAACATACTGTACAAAGGTATTTAACAGTGTTTCCACAGCCATAGATGATAGGATGACAAAACTTTGCTACATCAGCTTATCTAATGTTCATCTTGGTTTTCCTGATGTTACAGGCATCACAGCTTCTTATATTTGCCTTTTAAAACAGGAAAGAAAGCCTTAACTCATACATCCAATTTAATTTAGATTTTTGTTTACATGTGAAAATCACAGAACCTTCATGGCTGGAAAGGGCCTCTGAGATCACCAAGTCCAACCATACACACACACAAAAATCCCTACAGTTTTGGCCACTAGAGCATGCCCTGAAGTGCCACATCTACATCTCTTAAATACCTCCAGGGACGGTGACGCCACCACCTCCCTGGACAGGCTGTTCCAGTGCCTGACCACTCTTTCAGTAAAGTAATTCATCCTAATATCTAATCTAAACCTCTCCTGCTGCAACTTCAGCTTACTTTGGTCCTGTCATTATTCTCTTGGGAGGAGAGGCCAACACCCACTTATCTACAACCTCTTTTCAGGTAGTTGTAGAGGGCAATGAGGTCTCCCCTCAGCCTCCTCCAAACTAAACAAACTATATTTCCACGTGTGTTCAAGGTTTGCATAATTCAACTATTTGAATGCAGTAATACAAGTAAAATGAAGGGATCTTCAGTTTGCAAGGCTATCCTGATACCCTTTGGTATCTCTCATGAACTTCACTGCAATAATGCCAAAGAACCAATTCACATCACCCCATCTCATCATCTCTTATCACATACAAAACCACCAGCTCCTTCCCGCAGCTTCAATATACCATCTGTGCTGGTCTCCCACACCTCCTCCACAAAGTTTTAACTTTATTCTAAGGTCCCTGAGTATTAGACCAAAATGTCTTCATTCCCATCCCACATGACTGACTGCACATGAAAAAAGCAGCACATCCATCAAGCTTGAAAATTATTTTCTGCTTACTGGCTAGCTAGTGTACAAACACAGATTAGCCAGCAAACAGCAAGGCAAACTAATTAAAAGTAATATTCTCTATTTTACTTGTTCATTTCCAACATTGTCATATATTTGACTTCTAAATATCAGAGGGTTTTTCCCCTCTCATTAAAACTACTCTAAATGCTATAAAATTTTTTTTCATAACTTAGAGAAAAGCAGCCATATAGAGAGTTTCCACTGATACTGTAGTAGCTGAATTGCCCTTCTTTGGTCAGGACAGATGGGTTTCATACATTTGTTGCAAAACCCCTATCGCAACTGTAATCAGTGCTCTTCTAAGCCATAACTCTAATTTGCACTATCTGAGAAAGCAGCTTCTGAATGATGAAAGACTTGAAATAGTCAGATTTTAGACATGTGATGGAAAGGCTTCCTGCAGGCTGGTTAAAATGACATCTTGATAGTTACATATGCAATATAAGATAACTTATACTGTTAAATATATTAGTACAGATTTCTCCCCCAGTTTCTTTGCATAGCTTATATAAATGGGACATTTTATTACTAGTCCGTGGCACGAGCAAGCTCTCAGCATGTGTAAATCCAGAAAATCCATTCTGATATCCATCTCTGTGCAGGGCCAGACTGACAGGGACCATTAAGATCATCTGCTGTGGGCTAACACAATTTCTGCAGTCCATGCCTAGGGAGTTATTTGAGCACGTTAGGGCGCACAGAAAATGAGGATGGAGTAAATGAGGATGGCTTCACAATGGCCCCTTGACAAAGGAAAAAAAAATCTCCACTCTTTTATTTCAGATTACAGCAGTAAATCCTGGTTGGTCTGCTACTGAACAGAATAGAAAGTTCTCGTCTTTATGTGTCTATGTTCTTGTAACCCTGTCCAGCTTCGTGGTACTTGCAGAGTTCTATGTTTTCAATTCACTTTTTAACATTACAGGGTAAAAACAAACATCACAAAATGCAAACTAGAATTTTCTTTTAAATCAGACTTTGAAACAGATATGAAAAAACCTGCCTCAGGCACGCATTATTTTTTACTAATAGTGTAACTACTAGTAACATAGTGATACACTGAGCATAATTTTAACAGCTTTAACATTAGGAAATTAGTTGTTCAGTTACTTTTCATAGTTGTTAATACAAAATTATGGTAGACCCAGTTCTTCAATGGGAGTTTCACAGCTTCAAAGGCAGTAAGATGCAGCTTAATTAAGTAAAAAAAGAAATAGAATATTTTTCTTGTTATAGCTGCATACATCTTGCATAGTGTCTGGTACTGGAGCTTTTGAACAAGGATGGAGTCATAGAATCCCATCCCATTATGTCAACATACATATGGTATCCACTAGTACTAACAGGGTACTGAAGCCCCTATCGCACTCCCTAGTAAATCTGCACATGGAGATTAAACTGAAAATCCATCTAATCACCATCCTCTAGCCTTACCATAAAAAGTACCATTCATTTAAAAAGAACAGGCCAAGGAAAAACAAAAACACCAACAAAAAATCACAACCGAACAATAAAAAACCCCTAATAAATCCAGCTGTGTTCTGTACGGCAGAGATACAAATACTTGCTCAGAAGGGCAGTGGCGGTACCACAGCAATGGGCTGATACGTCACTACATCAAGAAATGTCAAATGAACCAGGTTTTTCAGAAGCAATCAGAAGAATTAGCCAAGACAAACACTGGCTAATGTGTGTACATAGAAGAAGGGATAAATGGGGGAAAGAAATTCTTCTAGCTTTTTATCTGAATCCGTAGAAGAAAGCTTCATGAGGAACTTAGACTGGAAGCGTACTTAGTTAATTTGTGAATTTAGAAGGTGGGCGAAGAGTAAGATAAAGACAGTGGCCATCAAGTAGGCAGACTTCAATAATCTAGACAAATTAGACAGTTAAATTGCATAGAAAAGGGTGATTTTTCTTAAAAAATCCTTTTTGTTTAAAAAAGGGAACAGAGAAGAATTCAGGTGAACTAGCAGATTTCGTACAAAAATGACATTATGAGAATTTGCAATTCTGCCCTTGAAAGGGAAGAATAGGCAATGCAGTAAGAGATCAACTTAATACATCACAGGCTCTTCAGTGAGCTCACACACAAAACCCAGAATACAGAACATGCAACTTAGGCCTGACTGCTACTGACAAGTCTAAAGCAACACAGTATGCAGGGACAGAATCAAAAGGGTGAAGTGCAGGATAAGACACGACTGGCAAGGGACACCAACGACAACAAGAAATCACTCCATAAGTGTTACGAAGAGAAACACCTGAACCAGGAAATGCATCAAATGAAAGGATGTATCCTCAATGTCAAGAACAAGGGGAGAAGAAATAAGTGCGAGGTTGATAAAAAGTACAGCAACTTAATTTAAAAAATATTTTTAAGAAAAAAATAGAGGACTTATAGACCAGTCACTCTAGGAAAACAGAGGAACAAGTATTCAAACAATTTTTAAGTGCTTAAGGAAGAACAAGAAGATAATCAGCCAAAATATATCAAGAATAAGACATATCAGTATAATTTACTTCTGGGATGCAATAACAGGTCTTATGGATGGATGAAAAGCAGTCATTGCTCTGTATCTTCTCTTTAGTGGGGCTTCTGTTACTGTCTCACATGATATTTTCAACTTAGCAGTAGAATGGAGTATACATTTACTAAATTTGCAGAGGCATAAAGCTAAGTGAATTAAAACTGTTTCAAGAGAACTTGAATTAAAACTGTATCAAGACTTCAATTCAAAATAATACTGAATTTCTCCAACTTGGAGAAATGACATGAAGAATTTGAATACAGAATGGTCAGAGACTCTTTGTTGCAGCAGGAACAATTATCTTGCCCATTGGGAACCACATGCCTGTGGGTTCCCAAATGATTAGGGAAGAGTTCTTCAGAAAGTCATCTGGGATCATATTGGATCACAAATCAAACATAACAACAACATGTTGTTGCACAAACAGTCATCATTACAATGGGATGCACAAATGCAGTATAATCCAGCATGAATGGAAGGTAATCTTTCTGCTATGCTTAGTTTTGGGCAAGGTCTCACCTGGAATTTTGTTTAATTTCAGCACCTCACTGCAATATCAACCCAGACAGTGTTCAAAGATGAGGAAAATGTACAAAGATCAAAGAGAACACTTCTGAAAATGCAAATACAGTGTAATTGTTGACTCTAGAAGAGACTGAGGAGAAATCAAAATAGGCTAGTGTAAATCAAGTAAAAGTCTAGCAGCATAGGTAAGGGAACAGGAAAAAGCAGAGGGAGGAATCTCCACTGAAAGATATATTTAAAATCAAGCAAAACCTGGTGGTAGAATGGCCTAGTCATTCTCTTTTTGAATGTGTCAGCCATGCTCCTTCCAGCCTGTCATTTCCACGATTCTATTTTGCTGGCAAAGCACAAAGAACCACAGCTGATGGAGGCATTATAACAGTGGAAGTAACCACTGGTCTTTAAACTACCTAAACTTTGAAAGATCCTTCAGAGAAACTGTAGGCTGTGCAGAAATCCCAAAAGGACTGCTTCAAATTCCCAAGTGCCAGGGCACTTCAGCTAGTTCCTCGACCTATATTTAACACCAACATACAAACTGTCTTAGCAGTTCAGTGATCAAAACGAAAAAGGAGCCAATGATGAAAAGCAAAGGCATGAGTTATTCTCAGACAAAACATCAGAGAATTTACCAAAGACTGAAGATAGAATCTAACACAGCACAGTGTAGAAACCAACATAGAAATTCTTTACTGCTAACGGACTGAGAGGAAGAATATATAGAATATACAGCAGCCATGCACTAAAAATGGCAAGGTAAGAAACAATCCCCATCTGTGGAGTGGTCACAGTTTACTTAATAAGCGAAAATAAAATATGATGCAATGATTTAGCTACACATTTCTTATGAAATACCGTGCCACTGAATGTGTTCACTGATCATGAGTATGGTACCCAAAGGGCTTCATTAGGTTTGAAATGCGTACATGAAGCAAGCAAGGAAATTATTTAAATTATTTAAGTTATTTTTCTTTAAGATAAGGCTCTACTGTTAAATAAAAGCAATGGCACATACAGTTAGTGGTCCTTCCCTTAGCAGACATAACCAGTAACAATGAGTCACTCACAGGCTTTGCTACTCATTCAGTGTTTTAATTACATATTATTTTTCCTTAAAATGTATGTCATAAAGTTTTCATTGTCATTGCCAGAGATTTTAAAATGAATACAAGCCCCGATTTTTAAGCTGAATGACAAGAAATAACGATACATTTGGAAAGAAGCTTGAAGGAGGAGCTTCTATGTGTTCCTCTATAAAACAGTTTTCTAACAGGCCAGTTTCAAATGTCTTTCCACCATAACTCACACTGTCAGTGGAAGGTGATAGCACATCTCTGTACTGCTGCAGTCTCAGAAGTTCTATCCAGAGGAGAAAATCAAAGTAGGCAGAATAAAACGGGCAAGGAGACAAAACAGAAAAAGTTTCTTATTGCAGCAAGCTGAGAACCAAGGTGTAAAAGAAAGCAAATGAATCCTGATAAACAGGAGAGGATAAAGGCACAATTGCTTCTAAGTCAGCAAGCTCAGGTCACTGCATCACTAATTTCACATGTTCAGTTAAATATTTAAAGTTTGATAAAATGGGTCAGGGCCTTAGTTTCAATTAACCCTTCTTCCAGTTGTCTTTTGCATTGCTAAAAATCTTTCTCTAAAAATAAATTAAAGCCATTCTCTCTGTAGCAGGATATTTTATGTATGCCAAAAATAAAAACTCTATTAATAAAGAATTTATAGTCTGAAAAAGTAAGGTCAAAGAAGCAATCAAGGACTTGGAGGTAACACGTTATGAAGAAGTTTTACAAGGCATACAATAATTCAACTTGGTAACTCAAAAGCTTAATTTCACCAACACATCGTGCTAGAGCTGAAAAACAGATAGCAGGATTGACAAAATACACAGCAGTCAAATTTCATTATCAAAATTAAGCCTTCCACAAAAATTCCAGCACATCCTTTTAGTATGAATTTTTTTAAAAAAAATTCCCCTAGCTTAATTATTGAAAAGTTATTAAACCTGTCTTGAATGAGTGAGGCATTTGGTAAGACCCCGAGACTGACAGCATGCATGCTGTGAACCTCTTTGCATCCACAGAGTAGAACAGCAGAAGCAGCACAGTATGGAATTTGACAGCACTATCTATTTTAAGTTTGACCATTAAGGACAGAATCAACTGCAACTACAGATGAGATGTCAGGGAAATTACACTACCTTTTTCCCCTCCTTAGTTAATACCTGAGCTGTAGGGGAGTGAAGAATCAGAATTACCACAACTACTGGTTAAAAGAGATTTTACAAAACAAAAAAGAACACAAAAACATGTTTAGAAACCAAAATGGCTTGGACACATTTTTACTTATCACTTCAATTTCATGCATACTGCTGTTAATAAAACACAAACAGTACTCAAAATTTAGCCACCGCTGACTGTTTGCTCTTACTGCAATTATTTGCAGTTTCTCAGCTTGTGCATCCGCATGAAGCTTTCACACAGTAAAAATAGTTATTTCAGCAGTAAATTGGTAGCTCCATCTAGTGTTGCTCATGACCTATTCCAACAGGAATTGAAAAGCAGAGAGTTAGTCATAACGTGCAGCTGCACCCTACTTCTGACGGCTGCTGGGAATAGTGGCTCCACATACATCTTGCACACGGAATTGACACCCCCACCTGTGAAGCCATTTGGAGAAAGGTATTAAATTGATTTGAGAATCAGTGTTTTCAATCCAAGATGACTTCAGATGGCATTTTATCTCCCTTGACTGCAGCAACAGCTTAAGCTTTAGTCAAGGTTGTGGTAGAATCGGAATGCAGACAGGGCTGACTCACCCCGTGCAATACTGCAATTGTGTTGTGGGATTAGAGAAATACAACACAGGAAATTGTGAAGTTTCAGAAGATCCTTTAAAAGTGAAAGCTTACCTACAGCTATATTATATTTGGATATACACCCTCCCCTCCATCCTAAAAAACCACTCTAACCAAGTGGGCTGTGTGCTTCTCAAGATGACTGAAAAAAAGCTATTTAGTTGCTTTAAGTGATATCCCCTCTCCCCTAGAAGGGTACTGCCACAAGGACCCAATGGTCTTATCACCTCAAGAACAACTTGCTGACATTCTCTTTAAAATGGAAACTTCACTTGGCTTCTTTATGAGTGCATCCTGGTTCTTTAAAACATCCCAACTGGGATGCATTCTGCATTGCACACCTTAAACACTTTTCCAATTTTACATCTGGTTGGTATTTTAAAAGCTTTGGTTTTGAATGACAGATCTCAAAATAAAATTGTTTCCCAGAATCAGGAGAACACCTCTTCCCGTGTGCATAACCAGGGTGGCAGATCAACCCACTTTAAATGCCAGTGTAATGAAGGCCAGACAGTTTCAGCGAGCATTCCCCCCCCCCCAAATATACTTCCACGAAAGACAGCATTCACTGCATATTATATTGCACTGTTTATTTTTTATTTTAGATATAACTACAGACTGAGAAGGAAAGGAAAGGAATGATTAGTTAGATGTTGTGGGGTCTGCGCTATGAGGAGGTATATCCCCTTTTTTCAAATAAATATTTATAGCGCAAACGTGTTATAAACATGTCAAAACCCCACTTCTACAATATGAAATAAAATAAACTGGTGATCAGCTCAACTGGAACTGTTAAACTTCTTTTACAACAGCAAAGTGAGTTGAATGGAGATGCCTAGGATGTATTTTCTAGTTCTGGAATGAAATACTATGCAACTCACAATATGGTTAATAAGTTTGCATGTAACAAGAGCTTCATTCAAAAGCAAGTTTTTAATTTCTCAAGATTGTTTGTACTCACTTCACCAAAATACAAGTTGCAGTAAGATTCAGATCTTAGGATAACCTGATTTAGTAATTCATTAGGAATTTTAAATCTACAGATCATAAAGTCTTATTTTTTCTTTCTAACCTGTAAACTTGTGTTTTCATCATCTAAAAATCCTACTACTAACGCTTTCAGCAAGTAAGCATAAACAGGAGGTTTGAATGTTTGCTAATGGCTGAAGAGAATCAAAACTTTCCCCACACAGTAATAACTACCTGAACTAAAGCCAGCCAATTTGCTTTTGTCAGGGAAAAGTGAACTCTGTGCTGCTGTGCCCTGACATCCATGTTCTCAATGATGGCCTTCATCTGGAATTCACATTCCAGAATATGAAGCCTGAATAGTTTGCATCATTCTCCTCCAGAACCTACTGAAGCTGCTGACTGTGTACTTAAGTGACAACAGGTAGGTTTAGTGTCTCAGAGTGAAAGGGAAAACCTGGACCATTGAATCTAGTATTCTGCTCTCTCGGGAATTGCTACAGAAACCTGCTCTGCAGGTCCTTAAAAGGTGCCAGGTTGTTTTGTTTCAGAACTCCTAAAAGCCAGAGATCTCTTCAGATTTTAAGTCTCATTTTATTTAGGACCATTTTCTTCTGACAGCACTATTCCTCACCTCAAACAGCTTACATACAGTCAGTCAATTAATAAGCAACCTATGTTTTGTTTTCAGTCTTTATACCTACAAATTTTTAAGCAATTCACTTTATAAATCTGAAAATAAATAAATTAATCTACTTCAACACAATGTGTACTTACCTGTAAGCATTAATGTAATCTTTTCTGTGTTGCAGAAGAAAATCTTTCAGCTTTCCAATATGAGAAATCTAAATAAATAGAAATCATAATTAAACTTCATTAAGGCATCTGACTACTTTTACATTTAAAGTTCAATATTGCAAGCTCAAATGTTCCACCAGCAACCCAGTCTAGTAGGAGATGTCCCTGCCGATGGCAAGGGGGGTTGGAATTACATGATCTTTAAGGTCCCTTCTAACCCAAACCACCATACAATTCTAAGATTAATATCAATTTGTAAAATTTGTAAAATTTATTCTGTAAATAAATGGAATTTAAAAAGTGATTATTTTATAGTAGAATTTTCACTTTTTGCAAACAGTGAATACATAAAAATAATCTGAAAAAGATCTGTTGAATGAAAGTATCACTCAGAGAAAAGTGATAAAAATATGTCTTCTCTACAAAAAGGAAAACAAAACACTAAACACTAAATATAACCACAATACAAACATTCAGAATATTAAATATTATAATAATAACAGAAAACATTATCTAACTGGTAATACAGAACCTAATGTACATTTTAGAATATAAAATCGGTTTAGAAGATCACACAAAAAAGAATTAAACATTTTAATGAGGAGACATAACATAAATATTTAAATTCAATTATTAGAACTTGTAGAACAAGGTGCTCTTCCGCTCCTTTCTGTTTTGCCGTAACAGAGTGACCAGTCTGTGCCCAAAATAAAGTAGTTACTCTGTCACCTGATAATAATTAGTAAGTTTTCCCAGAGCATACATCTCTACCAAATTTCTATTTCTGGATTTTCACTTCACTGTGGATACATTTTGCTAAAATTCTACTCCATTTTTTTTTAATTTAAAGTCTTTACAAAGATCCTTTAAAAAAGATGAAAAAAACTTTCTAAAAATCTGAAAGAACTTTTGCGAACTGTAGCCTGATTAAAAAGATTTGGTGCAGCGTAAGACGCTGCTTATCTTAGAGAATGGAGGAACGGCAGAAATCAAGTTCAGTTGCCCACAGAAATGAAATGACTACCAATATGACTTCCTTGGCAGGTTTTGAAGGAGATATGATGGAGAGGGAGGAGGAGGGGGAAGAATTATATACATTGGTGGTATATATTTTCAGGGGAAACCTTTCTAAAGCATATTCTCAAATAATCACAAATAACTCAGTGTAAAAAAGCATGCAAGGAATTTTACAAAACAATAGTTGTTTTAGTTTACAAACAGAATAAGTGCGGTTTACTCCATGTATCTGGGAAAAAGCATCAGAAGCCGTTCAAGTCTTAAAATCCTATTTTCATGCAAATGTTCCTTGTAATTAAACAAACAAAAAAACCACAGAGAAAGAACACAGAATAGTTTGGATAAATAGAAGATTAATTCCCCCAATTATTTGTTTCAAAAGATCAGCAGCTCTTTGGAAAAAAAGTAAGAGCAAAAAGTGTACTTAGTAAGACCGCAGCTATTTGTACAACTAAAAGTAAGTGTTTCCTTTTGCGAATTAATACGCATACATTTCCCTATCATTATTTGCTCTGATTTATTTTTACTACAAGTCACTGTGTTGAATAAGATTTTTCTCAGTTTTCATGTTTAATATTTTCCATGTGATTAGCAGGACGGGAAATTCAACCCATTCAATGCAAACTGAGTTCTGTTAGTACCTCCAATAGACCCAAAGTTTCCTAAAGTGTCTTAGCAGAGCCATAAGCAATAAGAAGGGAAATACTGAAATCACTACAAGGTCAACGATGCACAAAGAATAAGCTAAACCCTTCTAAAGATGTTCCTTCTCATCACCACTGGGACTTATTTTTTGTATATTAATCTCCTTCTCAGCTTCAGCTTGGTACATCATGAAATTTCTGAATAGGTAAATGAAGCTTGACGATGAAAGCAAAACATTTAAAACAGTCATACAGTGTTTCAGTAGAACAATAATACCTAATAGGCAGTACTACAGAGGACAATGAGTAGCAATGTAAAATAAAGAACACATTTCAAAACATTTACATTAATATGTGAACAAACTAAACTAGAAAAGAGATTAGCAAAACTTTATAAGTAATAAATCTTAATATTACTGCAATGGCTACAATTTAGGAGTGATTAACAAGCAGAAAGAATCAGAATGACAAGCAAGAACACTGTCTTACAGTAATTAATTCATCTAGTCACAAAGAGCATTCTATTTAGGCTAAAATTGTCATCGTGTGTTTGAATTGCACTGACCCCACTTTGCCTCTCCTTCATTTGTAAAGCTATTTTCATGAATTTAGAATGACACCATTATGCCCATACTCGCATCAAGCTCTTAGTTCCCAAGATTTGCATCAGAAGTGAGACTTCTTGGTCTGCTTTTCCTCTAATTCTAACAGCATCTTCTGTGATCCTGCACTGTTGCTATTTCTCTTTTGCCTTTTCTTACCATGTACTATTAGCATAGATTTGAATTTAATTTGTCATTACCATGTCAACAAAATTAAACCAATTTTATGGAAAAGGTCTTTCTAGCACAACACAGAATTTGAATTTTATTTTTTAAAAAAAGATTTTTTTTCTGTATTATGCTATACCTTCTGCAGACTCAAAATAGCCCTGATTGTAAGCAATATAAATGTTAAAAATATCTCCTGTGTCATCAACCTGCAATTACAGTGGGGTTATCAGAGGCATACCATATACTCCTTACAAAGTTATCAAGCTCCAGCCTGATGCTAATAAAGCACTTCCCTCTTTCAACTGAATGACTTTATTAGAACTCTACTGCTCTTATTATGAGTATGAACCATCAAATTTAGAGATTTACTGATTACCAACTTCTATCCATCTGTTCTTGCCTCAAAACAGACCTTTCCCTTAAAAGCTCTGCTTCCCTGCCTGTGTGAGTTTACCAACAACAATCCTATCTTCCTCTTAAATTCTGTAGCCTCAAACATCCCCAAGCTTTTAGTTCTTCTCCCAAAACAGTTCTGAGGTTGCCTGACCCCCTAACTATCCTTTGCAGTTTGAATCCATCATTTCCCAATGATTAGGAGTTGGAAACACCTTTTCTTCCACTGTTTTAAATTGATTAGTTTTGACCTTATTCTTTGTTTTCATCTCTAAATACATATGCTACTGCTGAATTTCTTTCTTCTCCCCACAACTGCAGACCCCACAATCATTTAGCGCTTGCTGTAACATATGAAGCTTCTCCCTCTCTTCCCTCTCAGCATTCCCTCAACAGTAAATATTACTGCTCCATCTTACTCCAGGACTGATTTTAAGACTCATCTTATTTAGTACTGTTCTTACTTTGGGGAATGCAAAAAGTAATTCCAGTATTAACCTTTCTTCAGCCCAACCTTTCTTTTAGCCCAGAAGCACTGCTTCTGCTTATTCATCTTACTCAGTATTTTTCCGCTAATCTCCTCTAGACTTCCTATTATCAGACACTTTACCATCAGACACCAGGTCCCCTTAATGAAGGAAAAGCTTAAAGCATCAAGCTGGTTGGGCACATCCTATTTTTAGTAAGATAGCAAATTATACTGCATTGCGTCTTGCTTTCTATTTATCTTTTTCCCCTTCCCACTTCTGGGTCAGGCCCTGCTGATGCCATTAACAGTTTTTCCCTCTGCTGGCTTAATTATAGGCATTAAATATACTTCCCTCTTATCAAATGGTACCATCTTCAATTCAATGCATTTTCATTAAAAATAGCTGCCTTCAGAACTTGGGATTTCTCAAATCCACTGCGTCTCAACTCAAACCAAAGATTATCTGATAGCCACAATTTGACTGCATTTAAATTCTGAGGGGTTTTGTACAGATTTCCAATTCAGTGCTCTGGTTCCCAGTACACACCTTGCTTTTACTCTGTTGGTCCATGACTTTTCCTTATAGATTTAATCTGGAGACCACGCCTAAACTATTACTAATCTATACTCCAGCTGTATGACAAATCCACTTTTTTCCTAATTCTATTTACATAACTAATAAATATTTTAATTTGGGGATGGGTGTGGTGTGTGTTAATGCTAGTAGTTAACTCGTGAATTTTGCCAAACCTCACTTTATCACTACAAAGTCTTCCCTTCTGCACCAGTTTTCTGGGCCAGTCAGTTTCTTTCTTTCTCTCTCCCCCTGCTTTTTACTGCCTTTGGGCTAATTTTTTGTATCTTCTCTAATTAATCTTTCAAGTAGACCTAGAACAACTTTAAGTCCCACTTGTGTTTCAGCATATCCTTTTTTTTCCCACTCCATTTACCTGTCCATCATAACTGCAACTTGCTGTTTGCTGTATATACCTATTTTGAAAATTATTATCCCAGTGGTTGACACATCCATCAAAAGAATATATAAAAGAAAATCGAGAATGCAAACACATCTGAGTATTGGCCTCTTGTCATAGCTGCCATCCTCTGCCTCTGAAAATCAGCTTGCTTTTTGTCTGAAAGTCTGGAGCAGAGAAATAAGCCTTCTTCAACCTTGAAATAATACCATTATTTCCTTTTTCCCCTGAAGGGATAGGAGGACTTAGACGCCCATCATAGTTGCAGCACTCGTGCACTACCTTAAGACTAACTTATCTCATGGGGAAGAACCCTACAGAATTTCCAGACATAACTGCATGGGAAAAAATTACCTTTCCTCTTAATATTGCCAATGTCAGTTATACCGTCACACTAAACAGCATGTTCCGGAGCTTCTGTTCCCTACCAGAACAGGGGGAGTTACCTTCTCTCTGACACGAAGACCATTTACAGAATTCCATGCTCTTCCTCTCCCCATGCCCACTGGCACACCACCGCACACCAACATGACTTTTTTTAAATTACTCTTCCAGAAATGGGGGCTAATAATGCTTAAGACCAAATATAAAGAATGGGTTTCTTTCATTTCAGCTCCCCAAATGTCTGAGAGCAGAAGCTGGATAGCACAAGTAGGGAACTTCCCAGAAGACAATCTGCCATGAAAGGAGGTATATTTAGTTATAGCTTAAGGAACTTAACATGACAACCTCCTAAGCTTAAGTACCAAAGCTGGAGACTCCTGGTGTTATTCAAAAACTCCCCAGTGTATTTCTGATGGTCAAAAACCAGCTGATTCTCTACAGTGAAGCAGCAGCAGTTTTCCACTCAGTGGCAACAAAAGTATCAGCATCACGCAAGTAACAAACACTCCATAAATTCACATTAAACCCTGTAAACGTAACTTTTTTTAAGTTACTTCAGGTTCTGGTTTGCATTTTTAAAAGTTTCTCTTCATTGTAAACTGCTTCTTTAATGCGTATATGTGTGTTTTGTTGCTACTATAGATTTTTTTAAGCAATTCTTAATAAAACATAAAAGCAAAAATTGCATATAATGCAGGTCCAACACAAAAGGAAGCTGTGAATGGCTGCCATCTGCTACCACAGGTGGCACGCACGGCTCTATTTATACTCAGGGCCTTCCCTAGAAATGGTGGATGTTCCTCTCTTTAGAGATTTTTTTTTTATGATTTTAGAGCAGACTGTATTTGTAAATAAGAAGAGAAACAGGAAAGCCTTCCCTTCAAAACAGCATCTTCAAAAGATGCACATACTTTGGAACGAAGACGCTGACTCTGCTTCCTTCAGTATCTTAGCAATACATACAACATTTCTTTCCACTCCCAACAAAGAATTGATCACTCATGAAACAGTAGGTTCCAATTTGCATACGTTTAACCCACTGCAAGAAGCAGCAGCATTGTTAGCGATTAAAATGATTGGAGTAGGTTCCCGTGACATATTGTAGAGAATTCGACAGCACTGAATAGTCATTTTCATTGAACAAACATAGCGTTTTATCAGGTTTACTCTTCCACCAGAACAATAAGCAATTATTTACTACCATATAAAATTGACTGTTACACTTCACACAAGATTGCCACTCAGAATTTTTAAAAGATGCTCTTTGTTAAAGGGAACTTTAAAAATACTTAAACCCAAAACATAATAGAAAGTCTCTTGCAGAAGTCATAAGAAACACGGCATTTTCTGTTGATTCAGCAGCACTGACCAGCACTGGAAGTATCTTATGGAATATGGAATGTATGGAAGTATATGGAGGTATCATATTAACCTTAAAAAAAGAAAAAATGGTTTATTTTTTCTCTATGTCCAAAAGCCTGATCTTCAAATATTTTATCTAAATAGATTCCATCTACAATTTCATGTAAAGGTGACCAAATTCTGCAATCCCCCTCTGCGAAGACCAGAATTAATGAATATTAATACCTGGACACCTATCACGTTTTCGATTCCAAACATACAGTCAACTGAAATAAACACATTGTCTATTTCAGAAGAAATTCAGAATTTCAATATGACATTAAATGACGTACAGGGACCGAATTTTTCAGACAAAAAAAAAATTTAAAAAATGCACAGTCTCAGTACTAGGAGGAGATACGGTAATTGATGTAAGAACTCAGACCCACTTTTATTTTTTTTAAAAAAAAGTTTCCAATGGTTAAATCATATAAAAAAAATAAAATAAAAAGAGGAAATTTTCCATGGTTAAACCATGTAATGAAGCATTTTCAGAAATCTGGCATAAAATCATAACAGAATGCATACTATAAACAGAAAACCAATTTATATTAAATACATTTTAAAAATTAAGAGCATGGGCTCTTACCTAAACTATTTCAGTTGGGAAAGACTAGTCAGAAAAGTTCTGATGCAGAAATGACTCCTCTGGAGAGGTTTTCTACTACAAAATACCTTTAATTAGGTATAATTCCCGGACAAACTGAGATGCAACAAAGATTAAACTACTTATATTGAACCAAAGATTAAGCTGAGAGCTGAAGCTTTAAGTTCTGAATTTAATAGTGTGAAAAGTGTTCTTTCAGGGGGTTTGGATGGTGAGTTGTCACCACCATGAGGTGGTGCTGTCCTACCAGCGTTCAGCGCAGAGGAGCGCTGCCTGCTCTCCACATGTCAACTGCCCAGTTTTCAGCTGATTTGTCTCTGGGGGGGATACATTTGGTTTAGGTTTCCCCAGAAAACGTGAAATTTTCTAAAACAGGTCACGCAGATCAATTGCCCTCGTAATCCGAAACCCAAAAGAGCAAATAATATCTAAACTGTGGGCGTAGGGGTGGCCCAACGCTGGAAGCGCGTAGCGAGAGGCGAGGAGACAGCCAGCCTGGCTACCTCTAATCTCAGGAAAATTGTGACTTTGTTCAGTTTCTGCTTTACATCAGCATATATGTTACAGCAGCAGCAACGAGCAGGGAAAATTCTGACTGCATTTTATTGGCGGTCTCGCATTCAGAGCAAAGGGATTTATCATAATCAAGAATAGGGGCGTTGTATTAATAAAGCATGTGGTACATGGCATAACATTCAACATTGAATTAATTGGCATGAAAATGAAGACTGGGGCATTTTGACTCCTCAAGGTAAAGATGATTTTAAAATCTTTTTAGAAAGATTTTAAAAACAAAATGTGTAATACTGTCACATTGCATTGTTTGAATTTAAAATAACATAATACTTCTTTGTGAAACCATAGTAAGATTTTAAGAAATCGCTGCAAAAATTTTCATTAGCCGCTGTGGGATATTGGAAGATGTAACCTGGTTGCAGAACACCACAGGTGACATTCAGCAATCATTAACAAACTGATTAAGAAACCTCTAAACTGCAGTAAGAAGGAAGCCAATTTTCTAACACCTGGTCTGGAGCAGAAAATGCTTCTTTTTGCTAAATATCAAACTAGCAAAAAGGATTGTCTTGCATACTAAAGAAAAAAAAGCAATTTGCTTTTAAAGATTGTTGGTTTGGTATTTGGTTTGTGGTTTGTTTTTTTTTTTTCTTCTAAATTTGCTTTACTTAATATATATTTATAAATACTAAAAATTTTCTCTCATCGATTTTTGCTACTGTCAGTTCACTTTAGAACTGCACTTGGTTATTTTGATTTTTTATTTACTACTCATTATACAAAATGGCAAATTTGGTAGTAAATAACCATCAGGCTAAAATCCTCACATTTCATCTTACCATGCTTTCTTTAAAAATGATCCAGAGTTGGTATAAGATTTGGTCAAGTGTATAACAAAGAGATTATTTTTGGAAATTTGTGATACAGTTTTAAATGTTTTTTTCCATTCAAGACGTCTAATCAGGTAAATAAATATCAAGACCTAACAGCTTGAAAACTTCAGTTCCTCACTGACCACAATAAGGACTGAAAGTACCCTGTATTATCATTGGAGGAAGGTTTTGCTGGAGTATTGTTTGGGGGTGGGATTTGCTATATGTTTTTAAAATGTGCTTGGTACCTACAGCAAAGTTTAACTTTACAGAAAAAATCATTTTGAAGCCATTATTTTCTTTTTTTTTAAGATTGAAATTATCCTAAATATATTGTACATTTTTAAAACCATTTTAATACTTTGTATTTCAGGCATTTATAAACAGAGGGGGAAAAGCCCTTTATTTGATAGGATAACAAATTATAAACACTGAATTTCAATTATGAAACAGAAAACTGGAATGCTTGTAGAATTTAAGATGAAGTCTATGTTAATTTTGTCACTGGTTTATTAGGTCTTGTGAGAACACACTGGTTTGATACAGAAGCACATCTAGATATTCAGAAAACAGTCTGTAGAGAGTCAAGAGGAACATGAGGTCTGACCAGCAGAAAAAAAAATTAACAGTAGGCTTTCTACAATGTAACAGCCTGCTAAATGTTTTTAGTAACCAGTGTTCATTTATTCTCCGTGGAAACAAATACTTTCAAATTAAAAAAAAAAAAGGCAACATCTGATTTTAATAAAACTTACTATTTCCCTTTTTCTTGTTTACTGTCCAACTCTAATCATAACTTTCTTTAACATTTATATTTTTACACAATGATCCGAAACCTCACTGACTAAAATATAAACCCCACAATAATTGTGGCAAATGTTTTGGTTGAGAGATAAAAGTAAACTGGTCAAAATACATATTTGCAATAATTGGCCTTCACCATTGCTGTTCAAAACTCTCCATTTACAATCTTTCAGTAACTGCATTCAGCTTTGCTTGTGTCTTTCTGCAAGAGATATTTTTCTTGTCCCTTGTTCTCACAGTCTGAGCTCATTTAGTACTATGTTTTCTTGACTCAAAGATGTTTTACACCACAGAAAGAGATTTCTAGTCCCATGTAACAGATACACAGCAATAAAAGGTCACTCTGTCTGACCATCATTATGAAATTCAGAGTCCAAGTTTCTGCAGAGCAGTTCAGGGAGAGTCCCATGTGCCTGTGCTTCACCGTGGGACTGAAGCGGCTCTGGCAGAAGCCACGGCAGGATGCCACCGGAGCAGTCGGGACCGTGGCACCAGCGCTGCCCATGTCCTCTCCGCTGGAGCCACTGCCGCACCGCAGCCTTCCTCCCACGCTCCTCCGCTAGCCCCTCAGCACTCAGAGCTCTGCATTTTGGGTGTACTTACACTGAGACACCCATACACTGATGCAGCACGGACCGACACAGCACTTACTCTGTCTCAAAACCCTGCAACACCGTTCTGTGTCAGCGTTCAAGCATTTTTCTATATCTTCATCATTGGTACAATAGTATTCTTAGTGCAAAAATCCTTTCACTGCATTTCAACACCTCCATTTGTATTACACAGATGAAACATTACTTCAGTGGCTGCTCTAGTATTTATGCCAAATAAGTTTATTCCCCCATTAAAACACTGGACTGGATCAAGAAATCTCATTTCCCAGTCAGAAATGAGAAGTTTATGATTCCTTATCTAAAGAACACTTACAGACCAGGTACAAAAGCAAATAAATACACTGGAAATAAACTAGTTCTGTACACACTGAAATTTTCATCCAAGTGCTTTATGGTTTCAGCAAAAAAAAACCCCTAAGACGAAAGGCCCTTTCCC
>VZRU01013525.1:102648-128707 GCA_013398155.1 Pedionomus torquatus
CCCCCAAAGTGTAACAGGAAACTGCAAAACCTGGATCATCTGCCCTAAATCTTAGGAATTTACTGGGCCCTGGTCACTGTAAGTCCTTACGTGGCTGATGGGGAGTGACATGCTGATAGAGGCTATTCACATCTTTGGTAAATCCAGACAAAGTTTCTCAATCAGGCACACAGATGTCTTCCGTGACACCCGACTTCAAATGACCTGCTTTGCTGCATTTTGCGATCAACCTTTCCTCTGTTGTAGTACCTACTAAGAAGAGCCAAACAAAGAATATCCCTCCTCCATCCCGGGTCGAAAACCACTCTTCTCCACTCACCTTAAAACAGCAAAAATTTTGGCTAAAATGAGATGAGGAAAACAACAACAGTAAAATAAAAGATAACCCTTTTAATAACTTGTGAACTGGTCTGAAATCCAGTCTGCTAAAATTATCCCATTCCCACCACCCTGCTTCTTTCTAAGAAATAGAAGTATCTGTTAAAATGGTAATTAAGGCAAACCACAACAAGTTCTCAACTCTACGACAATGGCTGGAAGTTTATCAGAGCACAAGCTGGCCTCGAAGCATCACTGAGAATGAAGGCACCTTACTTCGTCCCCACTCAAGAATCTCCTGATGTGACCAAAGTCCAGCCATAATGTCTGAGAAAATCCCTTCCTTTAGAGCACATCACCCTGTCTTATGTCTACTAAGTACCAAACCACCAGTAGCTTCTCCCGGTAATGTATGAAATGGCATGAAAAATTATCTCTGGATCCCTGCATTCGTTCACCACCAAATGCTATTCATGTTGGGCTTGATCTATTCAAGGGTATCTGCCAACTGGTTTGGCACACAAAAATGGTCTGCCCAAACCACGGGGGAGAATAACTTCTACTTGAAAAAATTCTAGTAGATGGTCACGTAGAAATTTCTCCTGAGAATGTGCTTGCAGAGTTTGGGAGCAGTAAGATTTAGTTGTAGTTAAAAGGGAAATCAATGCTATTCTTTTGCATCCGAGTAATGCTGACAATTCAAAAGCGTATTTTTAGTCACTGAAAACAGAAACTCCTGACAAGAATTTAAGTTGTGAAGTAAGGCACTTTTCCTCTCTCGCTTTTTCTCAGCCATGGATCTCAGATTTTTTTAAATGTCCATTTCCCGTAATTTTGGTAATTTTGGAGTATAATTATTTTTACGTTTTTATGATGCCTTTGGGGTATCATTACAAATATTTTTTAAGCATTTAAACTTAGAAAAATAAAATTAAGTAATAGCTTCTCTTAAGGAGAGACTGTCAGCCCTGCTCTGAATAAACAAACCCTTTTAAAGGCAATCCGTAGATTTATATCCACTGTAACCGTAGAAATTAATCTTGAGTTTAAACAAAATAGAGTAAAACATAATTTATTTAATGACAATCAGAACCCTGCTATTGCAAATGAGTCGGGTTTCTGGATTTTTAATTCAACAGACAGCTTTGTCTGCAGTCCTAAGATTTTTACTTCTAACAACTTAATCATGCTCACTTAACCAATTTGAACACAGCATTCAGACTTCTGAGTATTTCGATTTTACTCGAGATAGATGTCATTCATAAGAAAAATGTTAAAGACTTTTTCAGATTAAAAGAAGCTGAAGTTAAATGTAAGAAACATTTTTAATGATAAGAGCAATCATGAGAAACTGCTATGACATTGTGAGGCCAACAAGAAGACAGCACAAAAATATTTATGAGTTTTTCACATAAAAAGTTTAGGAATAGCAGAGAAGAAAAAAAAAGCACAAACTGGGAAATATTTTTATATGTCAGCATAGCTTAAAAATGACATTATGTTCAGAAAAAAACAGTGTTTCCTATAGACTAAGTGTATTTACAAGGTTGCATGAAACATTCCTTCAAAAATGACGATACTGCATAAAGAACTTCAAAATTAAAATAATTAAACATTTATAGCTCAGTTAAATAAGAGCTAAAAGAGCATCAGCATTCGCTGTATTTTTAAACTGCAAGGAAAAGAACTTGAAGTTCCCATGAGGAAACACAGGTATTTTTCACAATATAACAACAATTCAACAAGACATAGCCCAAAACCTAGAAAGTTTTTCACATCACCATAGATTGAAATATTTTCCTGTTCAAACACCTACAGCAGCCACATCAATTTAACAGAAGTTGTGAAAAACACACAAGTACACAGCAGAAGGAATCTTCATCAAAAGAAATACAACTTAACAGGTCATTTGTCCAATTCCCATGTGTATCATGATAAAAACTATTACGTGGCACTTCTATCTGTTGCAGCACCTGTACACATGGCCTTTTTCTAAGCCTCCCTCAACCGTATCAACAGGAAATGATCGGACTATATCAGAAAAAAAATAAAATAAAAAGTTCAGCCTTATTTAGAAATAGAAAGCTACGCTCTGAACTCTAAACCCAATTAGTCTACTTATTATACAATGACAGATATTTAACTGAAGAGAAAGAAAGAAAGAAAGAAAGAAAGAAAGAAAGAAAGAAAGAAAGAAAGAAAGAAAGAAAGAAAGAAAGAAAGAAAGAAAGAAAGAAAGAAAGAAAGGAAATTAAGCCACTTAAAAGCCAGAAGTTTCTAAGAAGACTAAATAAAGTTCCTAAGTCAGAGTACCAACTCTGCAGTCCTCAGAAAGCTCCCTAGCAAGGGCTGACTCACTGCCTAGCTTTGCAATTTGAAAACAAGCAAGCTGCTGCGCTCCTTGCAGCCAACAGTCTATCCCATAATTTAAAACTTCATTTCAACTTTAATTTTTATCTCACCGCCTGTGATAACAAGATGAGTTTCCAGCACACCATTGCTCTTACCTCCTTGACTGAGGGGGTTTTAAAGAAGGAAGTGAACAGCTGAACCTAAAAGGGAACTGTTACAAAAGCACTGATTTCAAAAGAGTAGGGTTTTTTGCCAGTATATAAAATAATGACATTCTTTACTCCAGTGTACAAACAGTTCCAGCGTGTCCCTAACAATCCAACCAGACTAGAGTCTGCAGAGTTACTGGTTTACTCCTAATACTTTTTGTCTGTAGATTTCCCCCTGTAAAACCTCATTTGAGCAAAACCTGAACCTGGCTCCTCATTCACAGCCAGAAATCAAAGCACTACTTATGACAGCTTTAACTTTTACCATCAAGAGAAAAAAAGGTAATGCAATAGCACAATCCACAAAATTTTAACATGAGCTCCCCCCACAGCTGTCTTGCTCAAATAGAGAACGTAGGTGACTTTTCCCGGCAAAGTAACCTTCTCCTGTCTTGCAGAAAAGGCAAATTGCATGTTCCTGCTATTCTCCCCCACTCCTCCCTTCACACACATGCGCCCTCCCAAGAAAAAGTTTTATTTCTTCCAGCTGCATCCGAAGCCTGATGACACTGAATTGTACTATATGTTCCTCTTACCAGCACCTCAAAGAGAGGTTTATGGAAACGTCTGTCTAACAACAATCCTTAGCAGCAATGACAATAATATGTCATAACAGCATACATGTAGGGCCTGGAGTATATTGGACCAAACTGATGCTTGCTCTTGCAACATCACTGTTATTAGCCTGCAGAAAAGAAACTTGGATGCAATTGGGGCAAGCTAAGCAACTGTGTCATAAAGACACACAAATACGCGTTATCCTAACCAACGCTAACATGGGAGATACAAGCTCCTGGTCTCCTCCTCTTAGCCCAGTCTGTAAAGGAAAATGATCTAGGGGACTCAGCCAAACTCAGGGGTCACACAAACATAAGCAAGCTTGGCTTGTAATACAAATGGGAAAGAAGAGATGCAAAAAATGAACTTTGCAAGGCCACAAGACACCTGAAAACACACCAGTCCATTCCTGTCTCCTACCTAACTTACCCATTTACTGTAGGAGGCTACCTCTCCCTGCAACCTGTCACTCAATTCTGAAAGCATTGTCTATCTCTACAAAGCCTCAAATTCATCAAAACCCACAATTTAATGTTGTGGGTACATTTTGATGGTATACATCCACAGAAAGGAAAATACACAATGTGGAAACAGGGAGAGAATACAGAAACGAACAAAAATTATGGCAAAATCTGAGCACAGACACACAAGAAGAGGAAAGAGTTGGCTGAAATAAAAACAAACAGCACCTGCAGGAAGACACAGCACCACCATATACTGCTGCATCAAGCCTGAGGTTTCACCCAGCAGCCAACTCCAAAGGGCCTCCAAGAAGAAAGGGCTGTAAAACCACAGAGTTATCTTTGTGGCTGCTCAGGAGAGCAACACAGCCTCCAATTCTGAAATTAATTAATGAGTATAAATACAGCTGAGCACTCAAACAGTTGTGAGACAACCTTAGGAAGCAAGATGGTAAAACACACAGTGACATCTTAGATTTACTGGTAGACTTATGTTCACAAACACTTTGCAGTGAGAGCTCCTTCAGTTATCCAGCATCTAAATACACTGAGATATGATCATGTTGAATATCAGCAGGAGGAAAGAGACTGTGCTTACTCTGTATTCATCTGAAGAGCTTCAGGAGACAAAAATCTATTCAAACAATATTTTGCAAAATGAATTTGAGTTCTGATTTTATTTGAAGCAATATTCTAGAAAGAATAACTTGGGGATTGCTTTCCTCCCCATCTGACCTTTAAGATGTATTTTATAGGCAACACCACTGCTTTTCAACAGCTTGTGGCACATGAACATCTCAAAGATGTGACAGTTTTAATAGAGGCCTTACTTTTCACAACTTTCTGCAAATCTACATAAGGGTATTGCTGTAGCATGTAAGGCAGGAAGGAACAATTAAGTAACTAAACCACCACCTTGTCGACAGGTAAACACACATAAACTGATTTTATTTATATTACTGAGTTTATAGATTATGTCCTAAGAAGCTCTGTGTTAAAATCCAGTGTCTATCAAGCAGTTTCACTATGGCTCACCAACCTGTACCCAGTGAAAAAGAATAAAAAACCCCACATTACCTCTGTGTCTTTTGCCATAGCCAGCAGATTGCCCACGATGGGCCGCAGTAGCTAAATGCTACTGCATTGCGATGGTAAGTAACAAAACAACTGGGTAGAAATTACTTGTGTTTCAACAGACACACATATGTAGAAACAGGAGTATCTCTTGTAAGATGGATAACGGTTTTTAAACAATTTTCATTCCAGGTTTAAATACTACTCCAATTTGCAACACTAACATTTCACAGTTCTTTTATGAATTCTGTGAACAACCTCTTGTATCAAGAACAGAGGCGATACTACACTTTCTGTTTTTTATTTGGGTTACAAACACCTTATTTACAGATGCCACACCGCTGTGCCACAGTTCTGCTCTGCATTACAGATGAGTCAGTATTATTGAAACATATTTCACTGGTATCTCAATATTCTCCTGATGCACTAGCAGGATGTATTTCAGAAGAGAGAAAGGTAAACATAAGGTACCTCCAACACTGAGGACCTATCTCACTAGCAACACTAATATTAAAGTTTTACAGCTATGAATCAGAATTAAAACATGAATGCTTAATACTGTGAAAAGAATTTACCATAAGAAAACTGGTCAAGATTACATGGTAAACATCAAGCAGATATTTGACTGCATGAGTAGATAGAACCAGAGCTGGTAAAGCTCACTATGGCATTGAGGTGAAAAAATAAGCACACCACTGGAAAGTGAAGGAAGGGAAGAACTGTAGAGAGAATAAAAACAGCAGCAGAAGTGCATGGTCCTGAGTAAAGAATGAAAGAACCCAGAATACCGTAAGAAATATCATAGCTAAAGTAAAAATTATATTTTCAAGGCCCATGTGAGACAGACACCAGAGATATAACAGCCTGCATGTATTTGGAAGAACAGGACCCTTACTTAGGGTTTATTAGCCTAAAAAGAATTGCCCTAAAATAAGTCAGTGGGGGAAGAAACAAACCCTCCAAATGAGTAATTAAATCTATTAAATGTGAAATATTCTCCTTTAAAGTATCCAAAATAACTTAAACAAAACACTGTATGCTTTGTACATGCTAGCAAGTAGAGGGTTAATGTGATTTCACATTTTCAACAGCATGTTTTAGTCTTCGGCACATCAGCATGAGAACCAGAGAATCCCAAAATTGTAATTTTCCCCCACAGAAACAAACAATTTCAAGTGACAGCTCTAATATTATAGCGATGGAAAAGCATATTGTCAAATGCACCATATAGCTGTGTAACTTTACAGCGGCAGCACAGATACTGAAAAACATGATATCTAAACCTGTTCAAATGTAATTTTTTCTTGGTTTTGTCCTGAATGTTCTTCAGTCCCCTTCATAATGATTCAAGCACTGCTTCTGCAGTAGGCAACTCAAGTGCCTGCCTGACCTGACGAGAACATCAATAAGCTGTAAATAGTAGCATTACTAATAGTAGTTAATAATCTGGATGGAGTCAAGAAAAGGAAAGAGTCCAAAAAGCAGGAGCTGGACAAGAGAGTGGAAAAAAAGACAGGGAAAAAAATAATTATGTACATTAGAGCTTCACATGGACTGCCCTTTTCCTTTCAATTTCTTCGTCTTACAAGACGAACTAAACAGAAACAAAAAGAGTAAGCCTGCCTTCTGCTGTAGAAAAAAAGTAAAACAACTGACTGGGTATTTGTGGGCAACTGATTTACCCTTCCTGCAGTTAAAGTTTTCTTACTATTTAAATAAACAAGAAACTATTAAATCTGCAATATGTACTGGCAGAAAAATCAGGAAACAAGTACAGTAACAAAGGAATCAAGCGGAGCGCAAACAAAGAAGAAAATAGTAACAATAAGAAGTGAATAACACTGAAATTGCGAGAAAGGGTTTTCACCAGAGAGCTATGATGGAATACGACACAGAGTCAGAAATAAAAGCACACACTGTCAAAAAGTAAGACTCGGAAATAACAAACGAAGGCACAAGAACGCTACCCTTTTTAAATGAGTGAAGCAGAAGAAAATGGGGTGACTCCTGAAGAGCCGCTGTTTTTTGCCAAAGTCCAGGCCAGGGATTATTACAGTTAACATTCCCTTTAGATTTAAAAATGATCCTACAAGCAAAATTAAATGCATTTACTTGAACAGAGGCAAGTTAAAAGATGTGTGCTCTCCGCCTGGTTCAGAGCGTGTGTTCCGAGGCAGAGGACAAACCTACAATTGTAAGAGCTGACTTAAGTGATCCGCTTTGAAAGCAGCAACACGAAAATACCCGCTGAAGCAAAAAGGACAAATACTTTCACTTTTAAAATTCCAGTTAAACTGAAAACACAGTCGATTAAAAAAAAAAAAAAATAATAGTACTGACTGTTTTCCCTCTTATATTACAAATATACAGCATATGCAATGCACACAGCAGAAAATCTATTCGGCAGTGGTAGTTGAATGCAACTTCCTAACTGAAATTCAGTAGTTTCTTGCAACAGTCACAAAACAAACAAAATCCTTTAGCTAAGGAGCGAAGAGGTGGAACGCTACCAGCCAACCTTCACTTGGGACAAACACAGAGTTGATATGGTCCTGAAAAATCTTGAGAGAGACTATGAAACAGTCATTTTTCCACTTTTACTGTAACATAATTTGTATGTATTGGAGCAGGCATTACACTTCTAACGATTACCGTTAGTACCCTTCGCATCTGGGATGAGAGGAAGATCGTCACTGCACCTTCAAATTAAAATTATCTCAATTGGACTAAACGCAGTGCAAAACCTAGAGTTCTCGTTTCAGGTATCCTGCAGACAAAAGGCACTGCCCTAGTTTACTCTCAGAACATACTCATTTTAGCTGTTGTTCTAAAAATTTAATTTCTGAAGTTTTGTGCACCACTGAAGCCTTGTAAAATGAAGTGGAGCACAAGTAAATGACTCAGCATCCTAGACGTAGTAGCCTTTTCCTGTGAAGCTATAACACAAATTTATTACAAAAATTAAAAATTCAGGGATTGGTATCACCCATCCTTTCTTTCATTTACAAAGCCTGACAGCATGTGGAATGGCAGCACCAACTTTACCAGAATTTTGGGGTGAATTATTTCTTATGGCCCCTATGGTAAAGAGGAGAAAAGCAAAAGCACTTTGGGCCTTAGTGGAATGTTTTTAGACAGTGTATGGTCCGACCTTCTATGATAAAGCTACTAATACAAATATGATTGTATAACAGATCATGACATTCACCATTAGCAACAGCTGAAAGGTCTTCTTAGCTCCTAATGCAGGGTTAAGGCAGGGAGGAAACGAGACAGTCTCAGTGCTTTTGTAAATAGGATTTTGATGAAGGGCTGAAACTGAAGACTGGATTTCCTGACTCCTGAGTGCGTGACAGTCCTTCTTACTTGCAAGAAAAAAAACCCAGTCTGATGTTATATACCAAAACCTACTGTTTCCTTATCATATACTATTACAAATTTTGCTTTAAAATTGTGATTATGAAAATGATTTTATATATTTCCATATTACCTTTTCAGAACACTATGATTCATTCATAAAACTGCTATACACTGCAAAAAAAAAACTCAGAATACAAACATTAGAGGATTTTTCCCATGCTTACTAAAATATAGAGACAACATACATTCAGAATAATCAATGAATTTCTTGGCCTCTCACCTTTACAGTTAGGCAACACTTCATTAGATCATTTTTTTCTCAAGTGTTACAAGGAAAAACAATTAAACCTAAAAGATCCTTGCTTGCCACATCAAATTTACTACTCATTGGAACAGTATGCCTTATTCACTAAATACATGTTGGCTTGGAAGTCATCATGAACCACATTCTTAACTAATTACAGCAACTGCTACGAAATTGCTATTAAGAATCAGTTAGTTAAACTAAAGGTGGCAATTATCATGGCCTTCACTTGTCAAGGGATGCCATTTTTTCCAAAGCATGCCACACAAGTCAGAGTTAAAAATACAGTGTTTATTCTGTAACAACAAGCCTTGCACACTACACTTGGTTTCTGCAAACTACACACATTTTTACTGCAAAAAACTATTTTCGAGTGAAGGTTGCATGAACTGCCATGTAAGGAATACAAACATTATGTTGGTCTGTCAGATGGTGAACACAGTGCGAGATACTTCTCAGCAAGATGTATATTACATGGACTGCTTCATTTGTAGGAGAACATCAAGAGATGCCTGGGCTTCAATACTGTGTTCCAAAGGGTCACCTGTACTAGCCTTGCAACTTGTCGCTCTCTCTATATATATATTTAAAACTCTCTGCATGGCTAGATAGATAGTAGGTTTGCTCTAACTGGAATAACTTAGAAAGAAAGTTGAAAACACATTCAGCATAACTTGTAATCTGTGCCAGCCACTGCCAATATTGCAGTCAGGTACATTCGGGGATAATTTTGCTCAAAGAGCAAAAAGCATCAGTGTGTTTTGGGTTTTTTTAATCTGAACATTCAATATATATAGGAACACAGAGAATACATTACATAGTTTTGTTCAGATAATTTCATTGTAGCATTACTAAATACTCAAAAGAACAGGTTAAGCCACTTTTGTTACCTTCAAAATTACTTATCTGGTAAACTCTTAGGACTTGTTGTCATTTTACTAACTTCACTAGGATAGAAATATAGCTGTAAACACTAGGCCAAAAAGTAAAAACTTTCGTGATCTAGCAACGAGGTAGCAAAATAAATCCTTTAAAAACTATCAAACAAAGCTAAAAATAAAATTAGATATAAATTCAAGTTTTAGACTGTGGTCAATTGAGGTCTAGACAAAACCCTATGTTTGTTCACTGCCTAGTCTCCAGTCTGCTCCAAGTTTGAAAAGGTAATTGAACTCAGTCTATAATTACTGGATTAGATACAGATGGGCTCTGTACATTTCAGGGGAAGAAAGAACTGTTTTGATTCATTTTATGATTGCCTGTAAGGTCAAACTTTTCAAAACGTACTTTCATCTGGTAAATGGTTTCTCAAAGTCCCAGGGGCACATCTTCAATAACTGATGTTTTAAGCAATTTGGGTCTATCAGATCCAGTCTTTGAGTATAATACACTGTCCATTTTCTAGAATTATAAATGTGCATGTAGGTTAATTGCTACAACTCGTACATATTTTTTAAAACTACATTTTTTGAAAAAAATGTACCCAGCAACTGTTATGTATAAATATTTGTAAAATTATCTCTGTTTAGGGTACAGAATATTTTTGGAAATATGAATAAATAGCACAAATTAGAAACGTCCTTAACTTGTAATTCCATCCCATTCATCAGGACTTTCTGAGAATGCCTCTCAGGACCTGATTCAACAATGTACGAATAGCCCAAGTGAATGCAGTTTGCTCCTTACAAACCAAGAAAAGTGATGAAAGTACCTTAATAAGAAAGTCCTAAAAAGACTTCTCTTTTAGCACTCTCTTATTTGAGCCTTCATCCTCTCTCTCACTCACAAGACAAAATGGGGAACAAGCAATGAGCATTAATCTTTCACTCTGCTAAGAATTTTTTGCAAAGCCTTTCCTTCAGTTAAATCAACCATAATTCCTCAGCCTGTTTCAGCACAAGCAGGACTTCATCTTGCATCTTTCAATATCTTGCTCAGTTACAAGCTCAAATGCTCCACAAATGGTATCTAGCTCTGCTCTCAGTTAGGCACCCTCAGAGCTACCGTAATAGCAATTTAAAGCGGAAAACACACCATGCAATCAGAAGGCAATATAATAGTTCAGTTCATAGTCTTAAGAGGTAGGAAACTTAATTCTAAACAACTAACTATTCAAGAGTTTCAGTTTATTTGCATTACAACAATCTTCTTGCTTGTAAAATTACAGTAAGAACGTAGTTTTTATTACAACATACATTTGTGTTTAATCAACATGAGTGTCTCACTGGCAACAGTCTCAGCCAAACAGTTGCCTTTGTAGGATCAGACACCTATAGACTTGTACTGCCAGAGATTTAGTATTTAAGCACTGGTAACAAGAATAACAGGAAATACGTTAATATAATCTCCCTCTTTCTTCAAGTGTGCTAATGAGAGGGGCTTATGAGCATAACAAGTTATCTCATATAATTTCCACAATTAACGTTTTATTTGTATTCTTTCCAAGTCCTCCACATAAGGGACAAAATCTGGAATTAGAACCAACCACCACAAAGCCCCAGCAGAAAGCAGCATGATAATACCAGAGTTATTCATATGCCTGCTCTGACAGAAGATCCTGTCCGTCATCATCAGGCTGTGCAGAATTCCCACTACAAGTCTGATTGAAAGAAGAAACTTCTTCCACTATATATTAAGAACAGTTTGTTTAAAATAGTTCAATCTATAAAATGCTTGCGAATGAACAATCAGGTTTTGTAACAGTAGCTCTTTTTGAAATGTAAAAGCATCAGTAACAACCACTTATAAACAAATAAAAAAAAATTGGTCTTTGAAGTTAACTTCTGATACTTATTAGTGTCAAAAGCAAGTAAGCAAATTTATTCAAAAGATAAAATCCATGTAATATTTTGCATTATCTTCCTTCCCATATCTCTTATGGATGCTTTTAAATGTATTTCTTTAAAATTGGAATAATATTCTGATTAGATTTGTATAGGGTGCGTATGCTTAATGTAATAAAATAAGAATCAATCTTTATTTAAGAGCTACACAGAAAAGGCTTCACTGTAAGCAAAAACCCGTTTCCTGCAAGAAACATACAGGACTTACTTTCCCTACAAAATAAGTTATAATTTCAAGAGTATTGTGTATCCCACAAACCACTCCTGAAACTACTGTAATTTTTCAGACAATAAATGGTGAAGAAATGAAGAAGTACTTGCCAGACCACAGCACTGTCTGTAAGCTGTAAGACAGAAGAAAATAAATATGATATAAAAAAATTATACTAGGTCACATTTTAGGCCAACTAATTAACTCTTTGATATTTATTCCTTTTTCTTCTCCTTCATGTTTTGATTATCTTCAAGAAATATTTTCCTGTACTTGCCATACACTGCTTGACACTGTATTAAAAAAACTTAAGAAATGGTATCTGAACCCTTGTAAGTATTTCCTATCTATACTTTAATGGGTTCTACAGTGAGCTAAATAACTCAGGAATTGGAAACAACATCACACAGAGAAGCAAAGTATATTCTTACAATAAACTAGTCTCACTCATATTATGGTGTATCATTGTGTCTTTACACAATTTTTTAAAAACAAAGAAAAGAGATACCCAATTCACACAGATGAAAGTGAATCAGTATGCAGACTATAGCAATGGAGTGTTACTTAATCAATTGATACCTCACATTGGTTAATGACTCCTTCAGGATCTTTAAAAACCCAAATCATTTAATTGTATTTGTACATCCATTCATCCTCTGAAATTTATTAGGAAGAAATCAGAAAAAAAGAAAAAAAAATCAAACCAATAAAAAGCAGTTGCTTACTTTGTGGTAACAAACTTCTGTGGTAGATAACTAGATTAAGGGCCTTGTTAAGCCTAACACAGCTATTTTATTTTAGAAATACTTTAACATGTTTTTTCCTGTAAGTTCATTTATTATTAAAAATGAAGACAGAACATTCATACATTCACACAGTCTAGGGTCAGACTGATCAGAGTCAGAGGTCACCGAGGCAGTAGGCTGGGATTTGGGAAACTAGTATCCAGTTCTATGTTTGGGTACAAAACAGTGTCCCATATGTAAAAAGAAATTCCTGAGCCATCCCTATGTATTAACTCCTGCATTACTTGAGTATTGTATGTATTTCAGGCCATACGCACTTGACTTTAGAGATTCCTAGTGATACCGTATCTACTAAATCAAGGATCAGTTAAATCACACTACAATGTGTATATTTTTCAGCACTGTATCTTATTTTTACTTTTTCATAAGATCCATGAACAAATCAAAGAGTTTTTCTTGTTATCATGTTCCCTAACAAAATAGGATTAAAAAAATCCTTGCCACAAAGTTGATTTTTCAGACTTTTGTTTTTTATAGAAAAGAGCTATGAAAGTGAACTAAGCAACCTCCCACCATCACCACCACATCTGAAAAAAAAAACCTGACATAAAAATTGGATGCATTGTTTTGTCATTTTAGTAGTGCTATCTGCTTTTCCTTTCATTCTCTCTACATTGCATTAAACTTGCATATTTTAAAAAGTTTTCGGATTTTGGTGTTGATTCTTACGTGCAGTATTTACTAGGAGCTGAAGAGACCAAACAATGCACGACCGTATCTACAGCCAGAATCAATAAATGCCCTAAGTAGTGCACTACAGAGGTAGTATCACACCTAAGAATCTTGGCACATATGTAATAATTTTTCTGTACAGTTGAATGAGTTGTGCCTCAATTTAAGCCTGCAGAAAGAAACATTCTCCATCAAATATCACAGCAGAAACTACAATACGCATCACACCATCCAGCTGAACCGACCCAAAGAAAATAATATATAACAAAGACAACGGAAGAAAGGAGAATTTGAAATTAATCAAAAATTTGTAGTTGTCACTTGAAAACAAGTATGCAACAAGGTTCTGAAAGAAGAATATCCCAAGAACACACACATCTGTTTAATATTACAAGCCAACTGTCAACATCCTAAGTGAAGTTTTAATTTAATATTTTTTCTTTCTTGATGTTTTACCTTTAGTCAATGCCTTGTGAGAGTATCAGCTTTCTATAAGAAACTGTTAAATATAAAGAAATGTTATTGTAGCATGTTTATAAAATCATAGTTCGAGAACTTTTTATTTTTCTAAAGCCTGACCACAACTTAATTATCTGCAGGACATTCCAAGCTCACAATTGCAAGCTCCAGTTCCCAAGCAATTTTAAACAATATCTACTGTACAGGACATGCTGTATTGCAAATACCACAACGTGGTAGTGTTTCCAAAAGTCAGCATTAGAGCCTTTAGACATGTTTTTTATTTTCAATAAATATTTGTTTTCCTACTAATCATTAAATAGTTTTCATCACCATTACATGTTTGTCTTTCCCATGACAGTTTGCTATCACCATTTATTTTTAATATAAGTGAACCAGTCATAAAAAAAGACAGATATAATGTATAACATGACTGTATGCTATACATAAAGCATCGTAAGAGTAAGCAGTATGTTCCTATGCAGCTTACACGATGTTTTGCTTTTTTTCCAGGAAAGAGCAAGAGTAAAAGCAAGAAAAAAACCCAACTTGTTAAACTGGAGATAAGGTAAGGGGGAAAAAAAATGAGACCATTAGATCACCCAAAAGCTCTCAAAGAGAGTTTTACCAGCTTAAGAGAAATGTCAAAAAAACTGGGAATTCAAAATTGTTTCTACTTTGTAAGAACATCCAAACCACCTGAAAATAGGCAAGAAAAAAAATAAAATAAAGCCATGATGCAATTATGTCTGTATTTTACACATCAACCTGAAAACCAGCAGGAGATACAATACTTTTAGAAGAACTCAGAACTCTGTAAATATGTCTTCCTCCCCAAAATACCAATACTCTGTAGAACACCTTGGTTTCAACACTTTGCTGACAAACTCACCTGTCCTCCTTCAATCAATTTTCCCCTCCTCTGGAGTCTGTTTTAGTACTCAGGCACTCTGCACTCCCCATCAGGCTTCCACCCTAGAGCCAGCGTGATGAGTTCCCACTCTTCTTGTGGTGGGCTGAGGACAGCCCCATCCCTTGTTCTCAGGTCCCCTTTACCAGCCAGGCCTCAGGTGTGTATTTGATTCCAGAAACCCCCACAAGTCCTGCAGCAAGAGTATTTCTGGTTTTGTCAGTAGCATCATATTTTACTTTCACCTGTACTAAACATTTGTGGATTTATTTTTATTCCCCATGAAATCATTAAAAGACCATATTAGAATTCTAATTCCAGTATTACTCCATATTAGAGCTCTAATAGGCTTATGAGTCAAACTAAAACCCCTTCTCTTATTTTCAACTAAGAAAACGCTTAAGAGCTTCTGGATGTCCTCACAGGACTTACAGCAACACTCCTTGCTATCTGAGATCTGGAGAGGTGGCAAACACCAGTCACTTGCATCTTGTACTACAGAAATAAAACATTCAATTCAGAATCAGAGAGAATTATCCAGTGGGAAATCTACAGGCAATCTATTAATAATGGAAAAGCAAAGACGGAAAGGAAGCTGGATCACATTTAACTATATCTGGTTTTTGGTTTGTTTTCCAAATGCTGGACAATACCTATGGAAATGGAATAGATTTAAATTTGAGTGGACGCAGTACATCCACTTTTCTATTGCTCTCATCACCCTCCATTAAAAGAGAAGGTAGCATCAGAATCAAAGGGTAAAAATAGACAACAAACAACTCAAGTTTGGTACCTGATCACTATAAAAAGTCATTTTTTGGCAGGCAGAAAGCTTTGACACACCACCCTGAAGTCAGGCAAGTTACATTTTCAAGAAAGTGTCCAATATCTAAAATTCTCTGCAATTATAATCACACCATAACATATGCAACTCTAAAGAACATTTTCCCAAGATTGCTGAAAACAATTCACACCTCCAATTTTCACCCTTTAATTGCTTTTGCTGCTGAAGCTATCATACCAGGTTTTAATATTTGCCACTCTGAAAAATATTTTCAAGCATAACGGCCTGAAGTTCCAAAGCTAGAGTGTATAATTATCTAATCTTTCACTGGAAAATTATATCCTTTTGTCTGTGGAGAAACACACAAAAACTTAATCCACTCATTACCAGCTATCACAAGGAATCAGCTCAGCATTACAGCAATAACTAATCCTGGTGACCGAAACGAGCCCCACTTAGCAAAAATGCAAGTGTCAGTACTACTTGTTGAAAGCCAAGATTTATAACCGATTTTTTGAGAAGTTGCAAAATATTAATGCTTTGAAATAACTGAGATTAAGAGAATTTAAACTTTTTCTGATCACACATGTGAAACACAGTGAGCATCCTATATTACAACATCTCCCCATTTTATTACTATTTCAGTACACTTCAGAGTTCAAAGCAATTAATATGTGATGACTCAGAAATTCTGTTCACTAATTGTCACAGAGAAGAAAATACCTTAGTCCAAATCTAGATTTAGCAGAAACTAACAAAAATTGTACTTTTCAAATGTCCAAGTGTATGGCTCTACCTAACTTAACAAGCAGGATACACCACACACACAGAAAATAAGAACTGCAGGATGCTGGCAGGAGTCACAGGTAAATCATTCTTTGGGCTAATAGACACCAAACCTGTCCTATTTAAAAAAAAAAATAAGAAAAAAAAAAAAATAAAAAAAAATAAAAGGAGGAAGAAGAGAATTAGAACTTTAAAGTTACTAACTTCCAGAGAAATTGATTATTTTTAAATTCAATTCTGTCCCAAAAGAGATTAAATATTAACTAATAAAAATACAGAGCTCAAAGCTTCTAGCAATTCCAATTGTATCAAAGTACTCAAAATAATGAGCTGGTTTTGCTCCAAAATCTTTGATAAAGAACTCGGGGAAACAGTAAAAAGCATAAACACATCAATTAAATTCACTAACCTGTAAGTATTAAGCTTCAGTCTCGCTCTTCCTTCTTCCTTTCCTCCCTTTTCTTTGCTATTTAGATTTACTCTATCATAACCTCCATATTATTTCCTCATAGTCTTTTTAAAAAAAAAATATATATATATATTTCTACCTCTCATGTTAGGCTGTCCCTTCTCCAACATACATCACTGTTTTCTTCCAGCTAAGCCTGCGTGCTTTCTGTTGTCCTTCTCCTCCACTGTATCTCTCCAGCTTTTCAGATGCCACAGGACACACCATCTTGTCCCTACCCCACCTTTCTCCTTCTTCAGATGTCACGCTAAAGTAACCTATGTTTGAAAAAAAAGCCTACATATGGTAAAATTCAGCTTTCTTCCACTGCCCTTTGCACTACAAACTTCCATAAATTGTACCCTTCTTTGTGGCAAGATGACAAACCAGAAACTCACAGGAGGTGTCAGTTTAATGGACAACCATAGTCGGGAAAGAGTTTGTAGTGACCAGCTACACACTATAACAATTCCTCCAAAACCTGCAAGTCAGGAAAAAACCTCCCACAATCAACCTGGAAGGAGGTGAGGACAAAGACAACATCCTCAAAACGGGAACTGCAGCTGTAGGTATTTTTGGACTCCCGAGCACCACACGAGGTCCAGTTAGTGAAAACAAAACTAACAGGCGACTAAGGAAAGTTGTCTCCCAAACCAATTTTCAATCCTGCTGCTCAGTTACATTCAGAAAACAATTCCCATGGAGTTAGGAATGTACTTAAAAACAAACAAACAAAGTTGGGGGTGGGGACACAGACATTTCCCAAATGCAAGAGTTCATAACTCTTCCCTCCAGGCCAACCTATACCCTCGCCACTGTTACTCATGCAACTTTTGCTAAAACCAGAAGCATCACATGGGGAACATTAGTGATTTGGCATTTAATCCTATTGCATTAAACAAAGTCAGCATTTCATTCTTTTCCAAAAATCTTTTAAAAAAAATAAAAATAAAAATCTTTCCTCTGCTATTTTCTTAACTGGCTTTTTATGTGTTTCTCCTCTACTAATTAAAATTATCAACTTCTTTCCCTTCCATCTCTCAGGCTAAATTTTTCTCTCACAAGAATGAAGGAAACAAGAAGTAAAAACAATAAATGTTCCTAATAAAAAACTAACCATAATTTGCAGAGGGGAAGAGATAAATCTGAAAGACGAGAAAGCAGTACACTGTAACTCCCCATTTGAAAAAGTATAATTCACAACTGTATTTCCTGCCTAGAAAATGGGTGAGGGAAACCCATGTGAATGTAAACCAGTACACTGCAAACAAGTACTGTGAACTTTGAGGAAAAAAGTATTCATAACTGTATATGGAAGAAGTCAGAATTAATTCTAATGACCTCAGCTATGGGTCCAATTTAATAGAACTTACCTCTCATTAAAAGTTAAGAAGTGAACTGAAATATAACTTGCTGTCCAAAATTTGGCACAGTCATTAATTTCTAATAAAGGCTATAATTGGCCATACCGTAAGCAGTATATATTTCTCTTGCATCCAAATCCTCTCTCATGGGAGTTATTCTTATGTAATCATTACAGTCAAAACGATGGTATAAACTAACCCTAGTAAATCAGGTTAGAATTTTTTAGGTTGAGTATAAAACCAAAACCATTAAAGCACACCTTTTAAACCCTTTTGGCCATTTCCCTTATAGCACTGGTTAGTATCAGCTATTTGACTACAGCAGAAGTAGCTCACTACATGACCACGCAGTCTTTGAGCGCTGGCTGTGTTCTGCCATGGACTTTAATGGTACCACTCTTGGATATGGAAGTCTTCAGGATCAAGCTCCATTCAGGTCTATTCTAGACATGGAAAACACATGTCCCATCCAATAAAGAGTTAAAATTCATTATTTTGGATATTTCTCAGTCTTTTAAAAAGCTTACATAGAATTTGGTACATTCTGGAGACATATCCTGAACTTGAGTACAGATCAGCAGCATAACTATTATCATACTCCAATAAAATGTTTAATACTTGACATTTTTTATTTTCATATGCTTTTTACTTTTGGAAGAGGGCTGGTGTTACTCCTTGCATCAGCATATTGGTACCTGCCTCCCACTGAAGCTACTGTATATCCAAAAGTAGGCAGTGGAAAAGCCTGTGGATTTCCCAGTCTGCAAACTAACCCTTTTTTCTTATGATACTAAAATGGTATCCCCTTTGAAATCGAGATATAAACACCTACTAATGTTTTTCAAACAGGTGCCATGTACTAGCTACTGATAATAAACTCTAACTAGACCCATGACGCAACTTCAGCGGCTGAATTTTATTTTTGGTACCTCTTCAAACAATCCTGAATAGTCTGAAAGGGATCAGATAGCAGAATTAAAGGGGAGTGTTTTAAAGCATATATACTATGTCATGCTATTCACAGTGGTCCTATACAGTCAGTCTGGGGGGATCTGCTACTGGTTTGGTTATGTCATGTCCCATGCTTTTTAGGTTTTCTTAAGCTAGTAACAGTGGCGAAGACTAAGCCATTGTAAACACCATATGCAAACACCCTTACCCTTTTTTTACTCCTACAAGAATGCTCTGAATACCAAACTGTGCAAAGATGAGCAAGAAGATCCCACGTCTGGGACCAAGGACAAAATATCAGCTCTCCTCTTCTAATAGCAATGCCATTTTGAATTATCCCATGGGCTGCATCCAAACAATGAGACACATTAAATTCACACAGTTATGAATGAAGAGTTGGTTTACTCAGAGTGTATCCTTTTTTAAAAAAATCAAAGCAAACAGAGAAAAAAAGCCACCACTAACCTATGGGTAGCTGGAGCAGTATCCTATGAAAGTCAGGTGGCCTTGTAACTTGCTCAAAATTTATATTCAATGCCATTTGTTCTGGCTTTCACAAGAACTAGTTTTGGAGACAGGGTTTATGTGGGGATTTTTCCTCCTCATTACATATTTGTACAGAGCAGCTGAACATATTTTTGATGTGAATATTGGCCCATCATACCAATTTTTTTGAAGAATCAGTTAATCATCCTACAGAATCCATACACAGAAGTTATATGAATAACAGATGCTGTAGCCTCATGAATCTGGCATCCTTATGCGTTCAACAGCTTCAAACACAGACATTTGATCATTTTGCATTTAAAGACTTAGAAACATTTAACCTTTCAAATTTTCCATTCTCACGGATATGTTTTCAGATACGTCTGGTATTGCTTTTGAAGAAGTCATGCTCCAGCACGCATTTTTTTAGCTTTTTGCAAAACCTTAAAAACAATGCAAAAAGACTCCCTAGCAAAACACAAAATTTCATTCATGGTTGCAATCAAGCCCACCATGAAATTCTGCTTGACCATTAACTTATGCTTATTTCTGTTAACAGGCTGTATCAGCCCTGATTCCATTCCTCCAAAGTATATTAAACAGTCAGCAGTGATAGTAAGTCCTCAGTCCCTCAATATTTTCAAATAAGAAGCATATTTGACACAATATTCCCAATAATATACTTGCCATCAAAAAAGTACTAGGAAAAGCTTAAATAGTCAGATTTCCTAAGACTCTCCTAAAACAGAAGTTCAAGTGCTAAGCACCTTACAAAGCTTTTAAAATATCCAAAACTGCAGGTTTAAGACCAAGGTAAAGCTCTGAATACATACAATGGGCCTATGCTATATCTGAACTGCTTATGTTTGTCACTGAGCACTTACTTCAAGCCCAATTTATTTAAATATTTTTATTTCTTATTTAAACATTTTTGCTGTAATCCTTAGAAACCTTCAACCACATAGCACATTAACTCAGCTTAATCTCAAATCTGATTACCATACCAAGGTACCTTGCTTGTATGCCAAGGTTTTGGTAAGAAAGGGGCTACAGAGGCAGCTTCTGTGAGAAGCTGCTAGAAGTTCTCCCTGTGTCTGATAAAGCCAATGCCAGTTGGCTCCAAGATGGACCTGCTGCTGGCCAAGGCTGAGCCCATCAGTGATGATGTTACATGGGATGACACATTTAAGAAGGGACTAAAAAGTCCTGCACAACAGCAACCGCAGCCAAAGAGAGGAATGAGACAACATGAACATGAGAGAAGCAGCTCTGCAGACAGGAGGTCAGCAAAGAAGGAGAGGGAGGAGGTGTTCCAGGCACCAGAACAGAGATTCCCCTGCAGCCTGCGGTGAAGCCCACAGTCGAGCAGGCTGTCTCCCTGCAGCCCATGTTGGTCCACAGCAGAGCAGATATCCACCTGTACCCCATAGAGGATCCCACGCCAGAGCAGGTGGATGCCCAAAGAAGTCTGTGACCCTGCGGGAAGCCTGCACTGGAGAAGGCTCTCGGCAGGACCTGTGGAGCCATGGTCAGGGGAACCCACTCTGTGACAGGTTTCCTGGCAGGACTTGTGAACCTGCAGGAGACTACTATGGAGCAGTCTGTTCCTTAAAGACTCCACTCTGCTGAAGGGACACAGGCTGGAGCAGTTCGTGAAGAACTGCAGCCTGTGGGAAGCACTTATGTTGGAAAGGTTTATGAAGGACTGTCTTCCACAGGCAGACCCCCCACTGGAGCAGGGGAAGAGTGCAAGGAGCCCTCCTCCTGAGGAGGAAAGAGTGGTGATGAACTGACCACAACCCCCATTTCCCATCCCATTGTGCCACTGAAGGGGAGAAGATAGAGAAAATCCGGAAAGAGGTTGAGCCTGGAAAGAAGGGAGAGGTGGGGGAAGGTGTTTTTAAGATTTGGGTTTATTTCTCATGATCCTACTCTGATCCAATTGGTAATAAATTAAACTATTTTCCCCAAGTTGAGTCTGTTTCGCCTTTTACTGCAATTAGTGAATGATCTCTCCCTGTCCTTATCTCAGCCCACCAGCTTTTCACTATATTTTCTCTCCCCTCTCCAGATGAGGAAGGGTTGTGAGAGAAGCTTTGATGGGAACCTGGCATCCAGCATGGGTCAAGCCACCACAACTACATAAGCCAATAAAAGTATGATGAAATGCAGACTTTACACTACATTTTAAAATAGCCATGTCACTGTAAAAGTCTAAGGAAAAAAAATATAATCTGGTTTGGTTTTAATTGACCCAAAAGCACTAACATATACATAATGAATTCTTAACAGTCCTTTATGGATTGCAAGCAATGGAAAGTCTGTCACTGTTACTGTAGCTTTCTTGTACGGAGTCCCTCAACAACCATTTCTTACCGGGTCCTAGTGAACATGTAACTGGTGAACAGGTAGAGAGAAGTCAAAAACATTCACCACTCACATAGTACTAGTCATCTTTCGTTACATATCAGACAACCCAACGATGGTACAATGCATCTGACAGACCAAAAAAATTCAAACCAACTAAACAGTGATGGGTCAGTGCTGGGGCAAAGAAAATACCTTCAAAAGTTCACAGCCGTAACATTTGTCTTTGATTCAGGAGGCAAACAGATCAGTTTTGTCACAAGTTAACACTATCACCAGCAACAGCAGACTCTGCAACTAACATTACAGGTTTTAGATAACCTCCTAACCCTGGTGTTACCAACTTTGTCTCTAATACAAAAACCTTCAGCAGCTTCCCACACAGTGCAGCAATGTAACTGAACTGGGCATAAAATGGTCAGCTTTGAAAAAATACAAATTAATACAGAATGCTGAAGTATTTTTTGTGACTAACACAAAATACCAAGAGCACACAAAACCACAGAATCATGAAACAGAGTTTGAAAGGAACTTAAAGACCATTGAGTTCCAAGCCCCCTGCCATGGACCTTCCACCAGATCAGGTTGCTCAAAGCCCCATCCAACCTGGCCTTCAACACCTCCAGGAATGGGGCAGCCACAACCTCTCTGGGCAATGTGTTCCAGTGCCTCACCACCCTCACAGGAAAGAATATCTTCCTAATCTCTAATCTAAATCTCCCCTCCCAATTTAAAACTATTACCCCTTGTCCTATCCCTACACTTCCAGACAAAGAGTCCCTCTCCAGCTCTCCTGTAGCTCCCTTCAGATACTGGAAGGCTGCTAGAAGGTCTCCCCGCAGCCTTCTCTTCTCCAGGCACGTATCATCCCAGGATGTATCCTGCCATCTCTAAATCAGTTTCTCCACACAATACTGATTCAAGTCAAAGCTCTTATATTCCACATTCTCCATGCCTACTTCAATCCACTTAAAAAATCATGTTAAGTTTGAGAATGTAAACTGGGACTTTATAACCGTATCTTCCAGGTGCAAGAAAACTTAACCATAAACATAGAAGCCCACTGTGCAGACACAGAGCTTTCTTAGGAAAGAAATATTAAATTCCACAGAAAATAAGGAACTATTACAACTTTGACAGCTTCTTCTCCAAATGCTAGGCACTTGCAATCATCCTTCTTAAACATCAGTTAGAGTCCACTTAAGAGGAAGGGGAGGGGCAGAGGCAGGGGGGAAGTGAACACTTCCAGAGTCCTCAAGATGCTACAGCAAAGCTTAATAGTCCTTTGGTGCGGGGCTGGGGGGTGGGAAGGTGGAAGGAAGTATATATTATGCCTGATAGAAAGTTACATTGCATAGTACTATTCAGCCAAGTGCTCAAAAACATTAATAATGTGATATAAAACCACAGTGAGATGGGCTAGGAAGGGGAAGTCTGATCTTACAGCCGTGGGGCTGCCCCAGGCCCACCCAGCCACGCACTCCAGCTGTGCTGCCAGATGTTTGGACCAGGGCTGCTCCTGAAGCCTGGAGAGCAAGCAAAGTCAGCCCAGCTTGACCTGCAAGAAGCTGGGCAAAGCCATCCAGAATATAGCACTGAAAGGAGTAGGTCTGTGTGTAGACTCTGCATAAGTGTTTCAACATCTCCATATTTGCACGTCAAATGGAAATCTTGGACTCTGGATTTGTCTAATTTGGAGAAAAGGAGGCTGAGTGCCCATGTCACTGCTCTCCTCGGCTTCCTGAGGAGGTGAAGTGGGGAGAGAAGTGCTGATCTTTTCTCCTGGGATCTCGCGAAAGGAGGCGGGGGGATGGTTCAAAAATGTACCAGGAGAGGTTCAGACTGTACATTAGGAAGCATTTCTTTACAGAGAGGGTGGTGAAACACTGGAAGAGGCTTCCTAGAGAAGTAGTTAATGCCTCAAGCCTGTCAGTGTTTAAGAGGCACTTGGATGAAGCCCTTAACAGCACACTAAGTTTTGGTCAGCCTTGAAGTGATCAGGAGGTTGGACTTCATGATTGTTTTAGGTCTCTTCCAATCAAAACTATTCTATTTTGTTCTGCAGCCAAATAAGGCACAGGGAGCAGTGATGAGGTGTAGATTATTCAAGGTCTCCACTGTTACCCTATATGGATTCTGACCAATATCTTTCACAATAATTTTTAAAGACAACACTAGTGAACCATTTGATATGTTCCTCAGATTAAACAATAAACAAAAAAACTGTACCTAGATGTAGGAAAATTCACTTGCTTTCAGGGAGCTTTTTAAAAAACAAATATATTAAAGAATTAATGCATCTAGTGAAGATTTCATTTGCAAGCTAAATTGCATAGCCTTGGCAAAAGTAGCTTAATTCCTAATTGTGAGACTATAACATAGTATTTGAAAGAAGGCTGGACACATAAATAATCAAAGCAAACAGTATTGGGCTGAAACAAGCAACTAGTATCATCATTTATTTTACTACAAAGCTTATTCTTCTAGCTGCAGTTTCAATGTTTTTTTCACACATTAAAACGGTGACCTCAGGTCCAGCAAATTGTTGGCTCACTGTCACAAATGTAACTGAGTTAGAGGAGTAAAGTAAGGCCAGTCCATCTCACCCCCAACTCATTGATCAGCATGTTGATAGAAATCCTGTTCAGACATGTTTCAACAACACAGTATTATCCTTGGCTTCTTCTCTAAAGTCATTATTTATGTAAATACCATCAATTAAAACCATTCTCCCCCTCAGACAGGAGGCTAAGCTCATACACATATGAGCTTCAGCTGTTTACTTCACTTTAAGCTCCTGTGGATAAGTTTCTTGTTTAAATACATCTTTGTCGTTCTTTCTGTTGCTTGGCCAGTGCCACAAGAAAATTCAGAGAGGATGAACTCAGAGCTAAGACTGAGGCCTGCAGGAAACAGTAGCTGTGACCAGGGGGAAAAAAGGACTAAGGCAGGAGGAAAAGGATGTAGCTACAGCATGCCATCACTGCACAGGCCTACAGCCGGGCAACGAGAAGATGAAGGTGGAGCTAAGCTTGAGTATGAACAGAACTTAAGAAAACCAAAACTGGGCGGAAGTAAAAGCAAGAGAAGAGAAAGAGAAGACTAGAAGAAGAACCAAAGTGCAGACAGAGACAATACTGGAGGCAATGGGACAGAAGGTAAAAAGCTTTGGAGGGAATGAACAGAAGCCTATAGCTATAACAGTATCTAGAATGGAGCATAAAACTCTCAGACTTCTTGCTTCCTCCGCTGCCGCAAATGACTGTGAAACACTTTGGCAAAGTATCCAAGCACTGTGTCAAATACTTAGAGGCTAAGAACCTGTTCTCATCATCAGCCCAGTTGCTGAAGTTCTGAATGGTAGATTTAATTGTTGCAGCCATTTTGATGATAGAAAAGTGTCAACATGATGCCCTGTGACAAAACTCCAATCCTTTTTAGACTTCTAGGAATTTACATACACATAAGTTGCGTTAAAAATTAAAAAAGACTGCCCTGTTCTGGGTTGAGACTGAAGAAGCATGTTCTCTCTGACACTGCAGAATGTTGAACATCTTCAGCTCAAATCAGGAAATGCAGTAGGGGAAGAAAGGTAGATCTCATGCATAAAGATCTTGAATGGAGTTTTATGAACCAGTTGGATCACTGCAGATAGACTCTTATCATAGCACTCAGTTGACAAATCTCTTAAAATCAACTTTTTGTTAGTTAGTAATTATATGTTCATTTAACAGGTTTTTCATTTAACAGGTACCTAAATTGACACCCTCTGCTTAGGCCCCAAAGCAGTCACTGAGCTACTGAACATCAAACATCACCTGTTGTAAAACACCTTAGTTTTTATGGACTCTCTTTCTGTACTTTTCCTAGTTCTATAAGTACAGAAATGGGACGTTACTATCTGTGCTCGAAAACTAAATTAATCATGTTAGACAAGTCACAGAACATGGTTACTTGTGCATTCTTCATCTAGTCCTAAATTGCATATGCATTCTGTAAGCCTGTCTCCTCTGAGTGTATACCGAGAGGTTTTTTTTTCTTCTAGTTTTTCAAAATATGGTTCCTTGCCTTATTAAGCATTTGTTATTCAAAATCTGCTTTGGTATCAAACTTTTCCCCTTGCCTTTTACTCAGCATGGACAAAAGTAATTGGCAACGAATCTGTTTTTACAGCACGACTGCGGGTTGAGGGTTACTACTAATGCTGGTCAGCCTTCAAGTCTGCAATTCCTTAACTTATCAGAGCTTGCATATTCAAGCCTTAAAACGTCCTGATTACCTCTTCACATGTAATTTCTCTAAATTGGCACTTCACAGCCATACAGTGTGATGAAAA
>VZRU01013525.1:129414-166264 GCA_013398155.1 Pedionomus torquatus
AGACGGAGAGGGGATCCCATCGATGCTTACAAGTATCTGGATGGCAGGTGTCAAGAAGATGGGGCCAGATTCTGCGCAGTGGTGCGTGGGGACAGGACAAGCAGCAGTGGGCAGAAGCTGGATCACAGGAAATTCCATCTCAACCCCTTACTTTGAGGGCGCCAGAGCACTGGAACAGGCCCACTTGGAAACGTTCCTGTGCAACCTGCTCAGCGAGGGTGTTGGACTAGGTGATCTCCAGAGGTTCCTTCCAACCCCTACCATTCTGGGATTCTGTGTATGTCCCCCGAGCTGTACACGAGGAGGAACCTTCTTACACCTGGAACGTGCAGCGTTGATTTCTCCTCCATCAGGAAGCTGACCTCCAAGGGGCTCCAACTTGTTGCCATTCAACACTGGGACAGTATCACCCCTGTACCTGGAAGATGTATCACAGTCAGTTACAAAACAGTCTGTAATCTGACTGACTCTGGGGAAACCTTTGTTATTGAGCCAACTTCATTACCATGTTCTGTGCAGTAGAGTAGATATGTGAAATTGCATGGCACAGAGAGGAAAACTTGATCAAATAAAGAAGTGGTGGTGGTGTATTATGTATATATATATACATACACACACACACACACATATATAATATGCCACAGAATGCTCTCGAATCCAGCAGATACCATGGAGTCACTGACAGGAAGCACGTTCCCTGGGGCAGTCTCCAAAGAATATGATTTCAGAGTCCTGCCTCTCCCCCAGGGACTGGAACTCAATCAACCGTAATTATGTTTCCTATCTGCTCCAGAGTCTCAGGCTTTCTTCCATTAGTGATTGTTACTCTGCTTTCACTTCCACTCTCATCAGTCCAGCCTTAGCCATAGATTTGTGGTTCCTTCATAGTTACATTGGGATTAGCATTCAGTCATAATTTGTTATTATTGTTCTATTTGAAATTGTGTTTTTATTGTGGTACGGATATATATAGTCCTAATTAAAGGAATACAGAGTTTCAAGTCCCTGTCCTCGGTGCTGGATTTACCATGAAAATACTTTTTAAGGTATTAAAAAAGTGGACGATGAAGGAGACTAAACTTTTCATTCCAGGAATTCCAGCAGTATTTGGTTGAACTTCAAATTAAATGCCTTTGTTCTTTCAAGATTAAGAAATTCACTATAAAGATACTTTAGCAAAGGCCGTCTTTAATGAAGGTGCTTGAAATTTACACATAGTAAATCAGGTACTTTCAGGTATGTTTCCTAAAATTTGTTGTTTTCTTTATATTACCAAACCCAAAGTAAGCACAGGTAGTAAAGTTCCAGGAATGCCTTACTGATGGCACTGACACCCTCCGTCAGAAAGTCCCTGAAGACGCTTCTGAGACGTGTTCAGCGATGCTGTGTGTTAGGGTAGTTTCCATACGCTGTGGTTCTGCCACCCTTACGGTAACTAATGCTTCCCTCCACAAACACATTACTTCACAGACACTTGCACTGGTAACTTCTTGCCAATGGAAATAAGAAGTTCACAGCTTGGTTCACAGCAATACGCTTCTGAAAATGTAGGTTATAGAATTAACCCCTGGTTTTGTGCATATTCAGCTATATAGATTGATCCAACATTTAACAAAGCTAACATTTACATTTTTTGGGACAGTTCTTTGGGAACAAGATTGTGTCTTTATTTGTACTTTTAAATATTTATTCGTGTTTGATGTCTGTGACCAGTCGTTACTGAAAAACACACCCAAAACAGTAATATTGCACAACTGATTTTGAGCCCTACCAGCCTTAAAACTTCCATGAGGGCACAAGGAAATAAATAGAGAAACAATTTAAAAGAAACAGTGTTAAAATTCCATGTGACTGATATAATCTGTCAGAAATGGCCTCAACAGTTAATGTGGCAAAGGAAAAGTTGAAGTACCTCTTTAAAGTGAAGGTTGCTCAAATGGTCTAACTCATTAGGTACATAATACCCAGGGCCTCTGCTGTAGAGATAAATAGATAGCTTTGAAGATTACAGCTGCTTTAAAATCAGTTGCTAAGAACTGGTGCCCAGAGCTTTTATTTGAACTTGATCCTGGCTTCCTGTATACAGTAACTGCACCTACTTGGTAGTCTTTTGCACTTCCACGGCCACCTTGTTTTGAAAGTTTAAAGCTTACTTTGGAGCAGATAGGTTTCAATAGTACATGCTGGAACTTCCTGTAATTGCTAAGAAGACTAACCTTGAAATTTAAGATTTTAAGGTTGGAGTAAAATTCCAAAACTCACACAAAGGACTACAGTCCCACCACAAGCAATGCAGGTAAATCTGTAAGAATGCATGCACTGTGCACTCAGTCGTGCTGCAGCAAGAGCACGTCTGGAAGAGAAGGAATGAGGAGTTTGCAAACGACATCAGTTTTGTGTGCAGTTTGGGGACACCAAGCTGGTCATCAGCTCATGGTGTACCTGCTTAACAGGCATGTCCAGGGAAATGTCCTGGGCACACCTGCCAGTGAAAAGGAGCCAGTGTTTCCCTGTGGTTATCAATCAATGTTGCCCATTAAAGAAGGACTGGTGCAGTTCATCCCCATTCACAGCCAGGTAGCTCCTAACTTTTTAAGTTCCTTTTGTGTGAGTGGTAAACGAAAGAGATTAAGCTCCTGAACTTCTTCCCTTCCAATGCACTCCAGCTACAAAGATTCTAATTTGCAGCAAAAAACTTCTTGCAGTCCGTTTTATACGCTTTATATTTTTTCTGGAATAAACCCAGTAGCTTTCTTTTTGTGATGGCAGTGTTGCAAACTGAACAAAATATCAAAAGGAAGGCAATAGTGACAGTGCTCTTTGTCTTAAATTCTGCTGAAGAGATTTTAGCTCCTTCAAAGTCTCTCTCCTTTGAGAACTTCCCATACCCTCCTAGAATCTTGCACGCTGGATGGTTGCTTCTATGGAGCTGTGCAGGAAAAGAATACAGCTGGCACTTACACAAAGAAATTCAATCTCCCGAATTCAGTAGTGACACTACCACAGAGACTCGCAAAGTCAAACTTCGTTCTTCCTCAGTTCTTCAACAACATCAGCCAACATTTGCCTAAAGTTGAAAAAGAAGCTCTACATATATGAACAAGGCCATGTGTCGTTTATCAGTTAAAAAGAAAGAGCCAAAAATATTCACACAGTAACAAGAATTGTTCCCCATGTATTTGGATAACCTTAGTAGATAGTTGATGAGAGCAGCCACTAACATAGTAGCAAGATAGTACAGGAAAGCTTGTGCTGTCACTACCCCAATGTTTCACGTGTCTTGAAAATGTTATATTTTTGTCCCCAAGGGTATCATCCACTTTACATGTATTTTTAATAAAAATATTTCATGAGTGAAAAATGTATTCAGATCTCCCAACATCAATGGGCTTGGAAATTCTGGAAAAAAAAGAGTTGAACATACGCTCAGACTAATTCTATGTTGCATATACAAGAAACCCACATGTCTCTTTGCTGCTAGACCTGGTACATCTGTAGACTTGCATATTCTATAGTTTAACATATTGCTATACTGTTCACAAAGGCCTGCTGTAATAGGACGAGGGGCAATGGATTTAAGTTAGAGAAGAGTAGATTTAGGTTGGATATTAGGAAAAATTTCTTTAAGGGCAGTGGAACACTGGAACAGGTTGCCCAGGGAGGTGGTTGAGGCCCCTTCCCTGGAAATATTCAAGGTGAGGCTCGGTGAGACCCTGGGCAACCTGGTCTAGTTGGGGGTGTCCCTGCAACTGCAGGACTGCAGGGAGGTTGGACTAGATGACCTTTGGAGGTCCCTTCCGGCCTGGATGATTCTATGATTCTATCTGAAGAGCTGCTTATTTGGACAAATGATGGCAGTTAGAAGAATGGGAATTTAAGAATGTGAAGAAATAAAATGAGCTTAGAGGAAAGACAAAAAATGGAAGAAGCGATGCAGATAAGGTCTATACAATTAAAATCTTACAAATTCAAGCTGGGAACAAAATGTAATAAAAAAAAAAATTAAGATCTTTTAAAACAAATGTGGGGCTGGAAGGTACTTTGGCAAGGCACAGACAACTCCGTGTGGCTGAATTTTAAGAATTATGAAAAAATACATAGGAATAACCCACTTGAGACAAAGTGAGCCCTTTGAACACTCTCTACATGGCACTGATGAATGTTAAGAGGCAGCTTTGGTCAAGCACAGGAATGTGCAGCTGTTTTAGGTAAAGCTTGCTTTGGTGCCTGGTACATTCATAACCTAGTCTGCTGCTCACAAGCTTCTCTGAGCAGATGAACCCTTATAAACTGAGCAGTGGCCAACACAAAGGAATCTCAATGCAGGTTTCTTACAAGTATAATTTGATATAGGTACTGAAGAGAATGAATATCCCTAACAACTACATTTGTGGTGGTCAGCCTATGGGGCCTTAGAAATGGGATAAAATGAAGAAAACCAGACAGGCATGGATTTTGCACACCACTGCCCCACCATGTTGAATGCAAGAGGGTTTGGCTTGAAAATATATATCCAATAAATATTGTAAATATTTGGGATGCTCACATTATCCCACAGGCTCTGAGTTACTGGCAGTGGGCAGAGCTAAAAGTAAATATGCAAGAGATCCTTTAGAAATTCCCCAACAAAAATAATGTTCATATGCCCACTGTGAAAAGAGTGGGAGGGACGTTGAAAAGAAATACTTCAGGAACCATCCTACTATGAAGACTGAAAAGCTGTGCAAACACAGCAGTTTCCCATAACACAGTCCAAATTCAATTTATTTCTCAAGATTCATGGGTTTAGGAGTGAAACCAACCTAGCTATTCTCTGAAATTCCAACCCCTTAATAAAACTGGAGAAGACAAAAAAATCTTACAAAATATTAAGATGAACTTCAGTTACAGAACACAGTACAGGGCATTAAAGAGGAACTGAATTTAAATGTGATCTTCTATTGATTCCATGTCAACAACCTACAAAAATGATGTTGGGGTGGCCCTTACGAGAAGATGAGTAGAACAAAAATGCAAAAAGGGTAGAAAAATTAAAAAGTAAAAAGAATCAATTTAAAGAATTATTTTAAAGGAGAAAAGGAGAGGAAAAGGAAAGAGCTTCTCTGAGGTAATTTACAGACAATGACATAAAAAATGGAGTTGTGAAATATGCACTCTTTTTGTTCAATTTTCTCATAAGAAGCTCAAATCCTGGTGTGTGCATAGCAAACCATGCTGGTTGGATGGGCACTGAATTTATGTTATTACGAGAGCTTTAAAAGTAAAAGAAGAAAAATTAAACTGGGATTTTCATTCTGTTTCATTTGATAATTGTAATGACCAACTGATATGTTAGAGAAACAATATCTCTCTTAATGCTTGAGCACTCCTCGCATTTATAGGGTCAGAAATAACAATAAGCCAAATCAAAGACATTTCCGTTGTGGGGATTTGACTCAGGCCCAGCATACGTCACTAGGGATCTTACAAAGTGTTTGCCAAACCCACAAAGGACTGGAGTAATTTCATAGCTCCATTCTGACATTTTTGAGGTTAGGCAATAGCTCGCTATCTGCTGAATATCGTGCAGTTTAGCAGTACAGTGGCTTGCCATAGTGGCTTTCACAATAAATAACGCACCAGCAGAGACACCAAATTAATTGACATTGCAGAATTCAAAATTAAGTTCTCTTTATTTCTATTGCTTATGACTTTAAGCTTATGTATGTTCTCACAATATTTGCCTAGTTTTATTACAGCTAAACTCCCTGAATTTTTTCATGGCCAAGATGCACAAAGCACTACGTGGGTACAAGGGAAGGGATGGGAACAAACAGCTTGGGGAAGAGGGAGTAGAAAAGAACTGCAACAGCTCCGGTGTCTATTGGTTTATTCTGTCAGTAAGCAGACCCAAAAACCAAACCAACAGAAATAAACCAGGCAGACTAGCCTTATAGAAAATAATTTTATTCTCATTTGTACCAGCTCAGCTTAGTAACTCCACAAAGCCAGTGGAAGAGCCATAAAAAATAAAGTTCCTGACTCTACTGTTGTTTCTCTTGGTAGAAGCAGGAGTTAAACTTGATGTGTCAGGGCGCTTATGGCATGCTTGAGTATGTATAGAGTATAGAGAACTCTATGTATAGAGTTCCTAGAGCTGGCTCCAAGCAGGCTAGTGTGTCCACAGCCTTCAGGATTCAGTGCCCTGCGTGTTTTCTGCCAGGGTGTAATCATATCCCCGTAGCCTTTCAGCTTAGACTTGTACAAAGGGATTATTATTGCTATACAGAATGTACCTTACCTGACAAGGTCTTAGAGCCAACTTATTCTTTTTGTGTTGATGTCTGAGAGTCAGTGTCTGGTCTTTCACGGTTGTCTGTCTTTTCCAACTGATGAACCTCCAGTTTAGAGCAGAAATTCTTCTTGTTAGCTCCTAAGGGGGAAAGAAGGAAAGAACTGATAGGTCTTAACACTAAGTAACCTCAAAGCTGGTAGACAGACTAACTCATTTTCTAGCTACCGTTACAGCCAGTAGTCCTTCTGGCAAAGTAGCATTCATTAGAATGAAATACTGTTCATTCTAAGGGACATCTGTGGTGGGTCAGAAGCTGCTGCTTCTTGCAGTGCCTATTTTCACAATCTAGTTTAGACCAGACTTTTGGCATAGGCTGGGCATCTGGTTTCAAGGCAGATGATTTTAGGTTAGATGAATGCAACCTTTCTTATCGTGGTACTTTGTGTGATAAAAATGGAATATACCAAAATGAAATGATTCAATACTTCCTTGAGAACACTGGAGGGAGCTCACAGAAAGAGACAGGATAAAAAGAGAAAAGGTGGGAAGAAAGAGAAGTTATTCCATTTACGTGGAAATTTATGTGAATATTTGCATCTCTAGATTGCCTCTCATTTAAATCCATATAGAAATGCAATAAAGAGGTATTTTTGCTTATATTAAATGCTAGTAGTTTGTCTTTGTATTTTTATCCTGGCATCATCGTAACTTTCTATTTTGAACGTCTATTTAGAAAACACACATAGCAGACCATTTCTTTTACATTTAAACCAATGTTTATTTGAGTTCTCTTATTTCTGTTCACTTGGCTTCATGCTCTGCAGTCGGATATTTAATCTAAAATGAGGGAGAGGGACTTTGGCAAACTGTAGTTATACATCCCCTAGGAAAATACCCTCATCTTCAGTGAACACAATATAATGAGGAGGTGTCCTATTACATAATTGAGGAGGCATTGTCTTTTATATGCATTCTGGTTCACTTTTCACACTAAATTAATCTTAATAAGCATCTGCTTTGAGTAAAGAGAGTTTTGTGATATTTCAACCATGACCTCTCTGGAAGTCCAAATGATTTCACTTTACGTTTCAGACTGGAGTATTCTTTTGAAACATTTCCCTTTACTATATGATAATCAGTGTGTTAACATGAGCTGATTAATCCCATCAGTCTAACACTGATACCATGGCTCTTGTGCCCTTTCCCCAATAACCTCATGGCTGCGAGATCACTGGCTTCTTAAATGAATTCAGGGCAATCCTAGAGAATATGTTTTACAGGAGGTCAAACTTGATGAGCACAGTGGTCCCCTCTGGCATATAATCTATGAATCTGTAACTCAAACTGGAAGAAATACAAATAACTGCACAATAGCAGTAAATGAAGAAATAAAACTAGTTGCTTTGAAGATAGAGCTTGATATATTTATGAAAAAGATCATGTGAGCTGGTTGCCTGCAAGAGCTGGAGCTTGGACTTGGTGGCCCTGCAGTCACTTCCAGATTTATTTTACTGTTTGAATTGCTCATCAGCTTGCTCTCATTTTTTTTTATATATTTATTTTAAAACAGTTTTTGATACAGTTACTAGGATAACAAATTAAAGACGGATTTTAGATTTTAAAGAAAGGCTCTCTTTCATTTCAGATGACAGAGTGAATTGAGGCCTATGAATAATGCTAGTGTTGACCTGCCAGAATATGTCTCGGCAGCGATGAATTTTCAAATACCCAGGCTGAGCTTATTCATTTTGAAGTCAATGGGAGGGAAGGCAATACAGCCCAGTGCTGAATCAGGCTGCTTTTTAACATATAATTGGTGGTATACTGTGTTTTCTTTAAAAAAAAAAATAAAATTACTATGCAAAAGCCACATTTGATTTTGTGAGTGTGACTTCTGCCATACAGTTTGCCTGCTTGACATTACACTACATACAGCATGTGTTAAAGAAAATGTTAAAAATTTGCTGCAGAGTTCCACAGTTACAGTCCTCTCCTGCCCTAGTAGATTGTAAGACTTGACCGAGTTGCAGCTCAGAGAAGATCTGGACCGAATGGATATGGGAAATGGAGCCATTTCCAAGAAAAATAGGAAGTGGGTTTGGTAATTTATTCAGTAACACACCAAGGATCTGGTCCAGTTAAAATCATGGTAAAATTTACACTGGCTCACTGGAAATAAGTGCAGGGCTAACCATTTAAAAAACAAGCTTCTTCTTACTCTGGAGATATGTCTCAGATGAGAAAAAAGGAGATTCAAATTCCTGTTTGTTATTAGCAATTTCATGGCACTTTTTAATAGGACTGTGATTGGGAAAAGGATTGTACAGCATCATGTCTTGGCCAAATTGCATCTCCAGTAACTATTTTTAACCACCTTAATTTCTTCCTGTGTTTTCCATTATTTACAGTGTAGCTGGGTTTTACTACTGCTGCTGTGTTTTTCTCAAGAGGTACTTGCCTTCCACTGGCAGGTGACTAGCTCCTGGTATGCCTTTGCTACCTCATGGAAAGTTTTATGGAATCCTGTAGGTATTTATGGAACACTTGGAGCAACTTAGTTGTAAAAGAGGTTGGAGATGCTGGTTTAAATTCTTTATCACTGTAAATCTCAATATGTATATCAGAAGCTTAAAGCAAGGGCATACTTAGTTTACATTCTTTTGTAAGCTTTCCAGACTTTTTTCACTTTAGCTCTTCTCTCAGTCTATCATGAAGTAGAAGTGTGTCTTTTATTCAAGGTTAATATATATTGCATTGTTTGTATTTCTTTGCTAATTGGCAAAGCACCAGCAGATTGCTGACATAGTCCAGGAAACAAATGCCCACAAACTCAGGGTGCAGTTACATCATCTCTCAGGGTAACGTGAGTTCAGGCTGGTGCTGAGACCCGTCCTGCCTGTTGCCGGCCTTGGCAGCCTCTGCCCATGTGCTGTCATTACCACTTGTGTGGCTGCCCAGTCAACCAGATTACCTCTCATTCTCAATAGGCTTATATTTCCGTCAGATTGGCCTCCTTGTGACCATGAGTGCCAGCATATTTAATACAAGAAGTGAGAGTACATAACCAGAGGCAACTGGGAGGTTAGGATTCCCTTTTTCAGACACATCCCAGTGTACAAATGGCATAAATGCGTGGAGAAACCACACCTGTGACTTTTAAAGGTCACTAGATATTATGGTTGCTTCTATTTCTGTATATCAAATGTAAGATATTTTTAGAATGTGTGAAATTCAAAATCCTTCAAACCAGGAGCTCATCTAAAAGTTAAATAATTTCTGAAAATCATAGTTATAATTTCTTTTATTATGGGGTTGTATTAAGGAAATCTTTCAGAAATAGATTATTTGATTGGTATGTCAATCAAATAAGAGCTGAGCATCAGAAAAGCCTTCTTTATGACTATGAGGTGCAATAATACCTCAGGAGCTATACTTGAGAAATAATACCTGACCTGAGGAGCTATCAAAATAATAGTAAACTCACATCCCATGGTTAGTATTAATCCTGTAGATTTCAAAGACAAATTAAAAGTCCTGTTTTGTTTTAAAAAGAAAGTTAGTAAATTCCTTGCAATGTGGATTTTAACATCTCCACCTACAATCCAATTTTTGAATCAAGATTACTGGAGTGGGTATCAGCTATCATGCATCATCAAACCCATTTATTCATTCATTGTCCCCTTTCCTTTCCCACCCAGAGCTGGCTGCATCATGCTTGCTTAAAGTTGGAACCCTAATTCATATGTCAACACATTTTCATTAACTAATCACAAATTATCAACTTCAGTTCTATAGGTCTGACCACAGGTAAGTTTTCCTTTTGTCCAACACACTTGTGCTGTTGAGCTCAGTTGGAGATTTTGAATGTAATTATATGTGATAAGATATGTAATGATCGCAATATTTTGTGCTTGAAAGGGCATTTTTAGAATTGAATGCTTGTGAAAATATTTGTGTTTAACTAAATGTATGTGAAGCTATGGTGGGCATACAGTCCAATGCATATGCATATGGGGTTATTCAGTTACTTTTAAAAAAAATATTTTGTAACTTCATTACTTAAAAATGAACTTGAATCATATGAGCTATAAGTGTGTAAATTAAGAGGATTTAAAAGGAATATTATCTGTAAGAGAAATATAACTGTATATTAGAATTTGCCTTGGAGAAGAATATTACTTTGGTATTGTTAGATAAGTCCAGTTCTCTGCAGTGCTTGTGGGCAGAGATGGGCAGAGACGAAGGGGCAGTCGGTCTGTAAGGGGAAAGCCCACAGCCTCCACAGGTGCAAAACTCCTGTGTCATTCAAAGCTGCCACTGAGGGAACTCAGCAGAACCAAGTTAGTTTGGCTGCTGCAAGCTTGCGAGCCCAGCGCTGGCAGACAGTCCTAGGTGTGCTTTCAGCTTTGTGAATTCAGGAACATTAGGTATTCTGTGTGATCACTGGCAACCTATAACCACTGGTGGACACGTGTCTCTGGAGCCCACCTGTGAATTCAGTAAAGTATCCTCTTTCTTGTGTTCCATACCTAAAGAACTAAACTAACTCCTTATTGTGAATTGGGTTTCAGATAGTGTAGGTTGGGCTAACTACTGATAATAATTATAGCTTGAAGACATAGGTTTCCATATGAACGTACAGCAGGCATTAGTAGACATCACTTATTAGAGAACGCTGCCTCAGAAGGAAAGCAATCAGAAAGTTCTGAAACCTTTCCGCTGGCATTTGTGTTATATTCATACATGAACTACAAAATAAAAATAAATAAATAAAAAAGTAATCTTTTCTGTCCACTCATATCCTAAAGACTGCACTTTTGTCACTGACTTGAAGATAGGAAGCAAGGCAGATGTAAAGCTGGTAAAAATATGTAAATGTGATTGGTTTTATTTGAAAAAGGTCTCATTCTGTAGTTTTTTAAAAGGCAGCAATAATCTTGATTTTCATTTCAAAGGGTTAGTTTGCTTTTATGACAATTTCTGTTTCTCATTTGGTTTATCACAATAATTCCTTTTCTGCATGACAGGTTTTACAAGCAAAATAGTTGACTACAAGTTATTTAAACCTCTGACAGATTCTTATTAAGTGTCAAATCCTGAACCCACTTGTTCAGCTTTTTCACCACCTTTCTCTCCTTGATTCACAGTGAATCACTGAAAATTAGTATTTGTTCCCAAAACAGTTTAAATTGTTACATCCAAATTGCTAAATGTGTGGCTGAAACCACGACAATGTGTTAACCAGTCCTTCTATACACATTCATATTTCCTTTATACTTTGAAATCAAATTGGTGTCATCCTACAGATTCACAGTCTTTGTGTGCAGTGATTTTGAAGCCATGTCCACAGTCAGCTCTTGTCAAAATTTAGCTAAATTGGTAAAGGATTGTTAAATCCAAACAACCCTTTTATATCGAGACAGTCATATTAGCCCAAACACGGTCATAGCCTATTTGTTCACACTTGACTGGATTTATGACAGTTTAACTATTTGGAAAAGAAAATGTCTTTATGATAATACAACTGCATCCAGACTAAGGGATTATAACAATTTAGCTTGTCTTTTTGTTTGGTTGTTTGTTGCTGATTTTTTTTTTTAATTATTGATTCGGTCAAATTGTTGGACGCAAAAATTGAGTGTAGAACAGGCCTCAGATCACGCTCTTATTAGCAAGCCAAACACTGGTTTTGTTTTTGTTGCTGACGTTGTTTGTTTTCATTGCTGTCTGAATGAGCCTTTTATGGTCTCTGCCTTTGCCTGGCTGACTGCACCCGATTGTATTTAATTACATTTACTCAGTAGTTTTAGCCGGGATCCCCGGCCATTACCTATCAAGACCAATCACTATTACTTAAATCCAATGACTCAGAATCAGAAAATTTATCTTTTACATAGTTATTGCCTAAACATCCAGCATAAACACGCGGGGATCTGGAGGACTTGTTCTGACTGTGCTGATTAAAGGCAAAGAGCAAGATGGATGGAGTCAGTTGTGATCAGCAGGCTACAGCGTCCTGCTGTGCTCCAGTCTCTGCCATTGTGCTGGGCTCTGGGTACCAGACTTGCCATGGTCCTCTCAGCTCTAAAAGGAAAGCTGGCTTTGTTTGCCTGTAAGCATCTGCAAACTGTTCTGACACATGATCTACCCTCTCAGCAAGGCCACTCATTAGGCTGATTATCACTTCAAAGTTTGTATTATCATCCATCTCTAAAGGCAATTAGGAATGGGTGGCTTTGAGTATCAGACACTGGGTGACACTAAGTGACTCATCTTTATTGATTCTTTTGTGAGCAGAGACAGTGATTGAGATGATAGGATTGCAGCCTACCTGCCCCTTTGACTGGTAAATACTGAAGAAAAACGGTGTGTAATTAACTGACAGTTAATATAGGTTCTGTTTAGTGTTCAGAAAGCACAATAGTGGAAGCTGCCCAAAAGGAACAAAGTAATGAAACTCCTTTGACAAGTTAAACTCTAAAGCCAACTGTGTAATTATCTGACAGTTAAAGGGGGGAGGGGAGGACTTGGTTTAGTATTTATGAGACCAAAGGAATTCCTGGGCCTGAACAATAGGGACGGTTACTGACAATAATCATAACAGCTACACAAAATATTTGTTTGTGCAAGTCTGGCTTTCAAGTGAATAATGGTGGGTTTCAGGGTCAGAGGAAGCCTGGCGATTCAGTACTGGGGTGCTGGTGTTGCAGCCTCCTCTGGCCTGGCTGTGCGGAGGCAGCGGAGCCATCCGCTTGGGGCTGTGTTCTGCACTGCTGGGGCTACGGGCCCGTAAATTACATTAACTAAGCTGCCCTTGAGAAGGCCAGGCTCGCAGAAAAAAGCTACAGCCTGGTCTGCAGCAAAAAATGGATTGGCAAAAGTTGATCCATCCTGGCTACCATCCGCGTGTAACGTCCGTCCTACTAACAAACCCTTCAATTTCCCAGCTCCGTTATAAGTATTCCTCTTAGCGCAGTGGCATGAGAGCCACTTCTGCCAGAACAAGTCCATCAACACCAAGGTACACTGAGGAAACATCAGAGGCACACTGGTCCTCCACCACCACACCATAAGCTATTCTCCACCTACATACTCTCCCATTCAGTGTAAGGAATCGCCTGCCTTGACAGCATTTTGAAATCTACGCGAGGGTCACGGTAAACAGGGAAGAAAAAGCCAAATTCATGTTCCAAGGTAAACCATGCTATTTTGGAAAAGGACATACTCTGTCATCTTCTGAAATGCACTAAGGAGAGAGCTACTTTTAAAGTTCACAAAGAAGGACTGTTATTACTGGAATGAGCCTTGTGGTAGGTACTGGAGTCCCAAAGAGATGATCAGGGTGTGCTGTCGGAAATGTCAGTCTACTAACCATCACGGAGTTTCAGGGGAGGTCCTTTCAGAGTCCTTAGGGTGGCATCTTGTAGACTGTTGACAGCTGTTTAGTATTACTTGTGATTTCATCATCCTGGGAGGGTAGGAGCTTCTGGACTTCTTTTTAAATTTTGTATGAATTGAATTCTCCATGAGTAAGTAACGCTTTAAGTTTCCCTGTGAACTGAGGATCTCAAAGTGCATGGCAGGCTAAATAAGCTGAAGAATGTTGCCATGAGATGGGCAAAGAAAAGGAAGTGTGCCAGCCTTGCAAATTTTAAAGGGTTTCTGCAGACACAGCATATAATTGTAGGCTAGGTAGCTTGTTAAAAGAACAGTGCTACATGTTTTCCTCTCCTCTTCTGTTGACTTCCCATTGACCTTTTCCACACAACAGAGAAAGACCTTAGGGACACATGGATGGCTAGGACTTTTCATTTTGAGCTCTCTGACGTAAATCATTTCCCTACTGCTAGCACTGATCACATCTTGTTGGACACGCTCACAGCAGGGATGAAAAATGCTCTGTGGAGTTTGTGGGCTTCAAGTGAAGGCCCAAGCAAGGAAAGAATGATGACATACGGAGCTGTGAGATTAGGCATTGGGAGGCAAGGTAACTCCATGGAGGAGGGGACTTAGGTAAAAGAGATGGCTGAATCGTCAAACAATATCAGTGTCTTGTGGCAGTGGGAGACCAGCAAACTGTGGACAGAGGTCTGAGGCATGTACAAGGTATCTACTTTTAGTCATCATGGTAAATAATGAACTGAGCATGGTGCGGCTGGAAGATCACTGGCTGTGTCAGCTGAGGACTATCCAAACAGAAGGACAATATCACAACATGGTCTTTCAGAAAATGCCACAGAAGCAGAATATTGTACCAAGTTTGGGTACTCATGAAAGAAAATACAAGTAGAAGTATAGGAAAGAGCTCTAAAGATCTATGTGAAATACTAATATCCTCATCTATTTAATCTACCTATAAGAAGCCCAAGACTATTCAAAACCATCCATTTAGTTGGGAGATATTAATCTGTCAGACAAATAACAAGGCTCAACATCTGGAAACTGAAATCTGACAAATTAAAAACAAAAATAAATCACACATTTTAGAAAACCGGAGGCGTTAAGATTGGAAGAAGTTATTTACGGGTGCAAGTTTATATAGGGGTGTTGTGGCTCTCTTTCTGGTTTTAAATCAACAAATATGTCTTAATTTGAAAATTGACCAGAAGGTATGAAAGAAGGGCAACCATCATGAAATTATCCAGCTTGTAGAATGAAGGGACATTGATGATATATTTCTTTTTCCTCTGGATTGATATCTCTGAGAGGGTGAAGTGAAGAGGAACTGTAGAGAGAGTGAGAAGTGGGAAAGATGCCTATACTAGCAGCTTGCAGATATTGCAGAAGCACAACAGACCTCCAGAATCCTGGCCCTGCCACAGCTAGCCTGCTGTGCCTTTGGCAAGTCATAATGTCCTGCAAGCTTTTTAATTCCCCAGGCACCCTTTGACTACCTTATCTACTTGAAATAAAGTTGTGAGACAGTGCTGCTTCTGAACAAAACCAGAGTCCAAACCTCAAATACAGATGTTATTGCAATAAAAAACCAGAACGAGAAATGCAGGATCAATTTCAAAGACTTGCACTGATAAAACAGTTAAACTCAATCAGTATGAGAAATGTGTAGAAGAGCAGAAAGTAAGAGCAGCCACTGGAAGAATTGTCAGCAGGCAATAGTGTGACAAAGGGAGCTAACCATGTTAACTTTAATTGTGTTAGAGTCTTTTATACTTCCCAAGACATTTTCTTACATTACAATAATGAGACATTTCAAATTCATATGATCTAAAGAATTTCCTTTGGAGATGCTGTTATAGCTATCCTCTTCCAGAAAGTACACAGAGAAGTCATACAGGAGGAAGGGAAAACTTCAAGGATGCTTGCTAATTCATTTTGACCTCCACTCCTCATTTGTAAGGTCCATGCTACTTTCTCTGCCTCTCACTTTTACCTTCTTTCTAATTTAATCTGATCCAAACAAATTATACATGAACAGTTATTTTTGTTGGGGTCTTGTTCACTGAGATACTTAGCAAACAATCAACTGACAAACAAGATAAGGACAGCAAAAGAAAGATAAGCTCTTGTTTATATAGTGGAATCACAGATAAAGACCTAAGCAGGCCTGCACAAGCTCGAGAACCAGTGATATTATCTTTTAGGCTATGGCACAGTGTTTGCTTCCATTGCATTTATTTGCTATACATGCCTAATTTACAAATAATTTTAAATGTACACAATCCAAACTGGGGTGGGTTTTTTGTTTAAATGAAGGACAAAGTCTGAAAAATAGATTATTTTCTTTTAAACCTTTGTGGTTTTATTCTGGAAAATGTGAAACAAAAAAAATAAAATTACCTGAACTGATAGAAAAAGAGGAAACAGAAAAGAAGAAAATGATATGACAGTTACAATATAGGACCTTCTCATAAGGACTTAGTTTTATTACTGGTGTTGAAGAGCTGGTACCATGACTATTAATGTAGTACCAGTTCTATGGATAAAAAGCACCGTCAAAAGAGAAATGCTTTGCTTTCAAGTCAAGTATTTCAAAACACTTTATGAACATTAGCAAATTAAAGCTCGTAGCTTTCCTGCAGAGTAGGTAGGAAAGATTAAGTGCTCCCCATGGATGGGCAAAATTAGTTACAAAGCCATCAGGTGATGGCCTGAGGTGAAGCAGCAGGTCCAGGTCCAGCAGGGTGGGGAACAGAAACCTGACCTCTTGACACACGCCTTTATTCCCTAAGCACAGGACCTGTACTTCTTCTTTAATGTAAAGTAATAGTCTCTAGATGTAAACCCATAGAAAATTGTAGCCTCTGAAGATACTTATTTGGCACATTTTGTTAGCACTGCAGCCACACCATTATTTTTTAAAAGCATGCTCCCACTTAAAATACACTGAAAACTATACCAATTAATTTATTCTGTAAGAAAATGCATGTGTACAATTAGAATATAACCAAATATTTAAGTTGATGAACGTGAACTTTACTAGCAAGTTTTGCTGAGAAGATATATCCAAACATTGTCCAAGTGAACATATATGCAATATATATTAACATAAAAGTTGCTGGAGTATCTGTTATTTTGTTACAATATGGCCTCAAATGACAGTTAGATATGGACCTAAGCGTTTTTTTTAAGTATAAACAACATAGAACTTAAACTCATGATTTCTCCACATCAGAGAAATAGGATTTTTGTGATTTTTTTTGTGGGGATGGTTTTGTGTATCTGAGGATACGTTTCTTTCCTTTAGTCTCTGTGCTACAGAAGCTTTAAACCACCACTTAGACAATCACCACCGTGCAATGAGAAAATGGAAATTTCTTACAGATAATCTAAAGAGTATTCACATACCGAGTACTGGTCTGTTTGAAGTCTTCTGCTGACTGGAAAAACTTCACAATTACTAGGACACTCCCAACCAAGGCACTGTTCTTGGACACAGGTGCTCACACACTTTTTAAAGAACCGTGAAAGGGGATGTTGTGCTTGTCTGCTCTTATACCTGTCCAGAAGATCAAAGCAGAAGCAGATGTAAGAACTTTGCAATGTCCTGTGCAACAGAAGTCAAGGATAGTAATGTAAAATTTGGCTGCTGTGGAGGAGAGCAGTGTAAATGATCAATGTAACATAGAAACAGAGAAGCAAAAGTTCAGGGCATCCTGAAGGAAATAAGGTGTGAGTTTGATGCAGTGGAATGAGAGTAGCTAATGAAAGGATTCTTGGTGTCTCTGATGGACACCATGGTCAATGCAGTGGGTAATGACCATAGCAGCAATGCTTTGAAGGGGCAGATGGTATGTAGAACAGACTGGCACAGCTGGGGTCAGGAAAGGAGGAGGAGAAGAAGAAATGGGGCGAGTGTTAGAAAAGACAAACATCAGGCAGAGAGGTGAAGGAAAATGTGAGCTACCTGAAAAAGTCATGCTGTGGAAACGTTCAGGAGAAAGCAATATACACTTTAGCTACAGTTTGAATGTTTAGAACAAAGGACAGGGATGAGCCGAGGAAGAAATGAACTTTCAAAGGTACGAACATAATTGTTAAATAAGATCTAGATCTGGATCCAGGTTTCAAACATCCTCTAGTCTGGAGTTTTGGCTCTGCTCACAAAGGGAGGTGCCATTCAAGACTGGGTTCAGATTTCAGTCACACTAAAGATGCGAGGTTTTGGTTTGACACCAAAAAGAAAACCCCATATAAAACAGCTTGGAGTTAGGTCTATATAGAGGCCAAAATATAGAGTATTATGGTGATTGATATTTGTTTGGGAGTCAAATTTGTTCTGCATGAAAAAGCCAGGGAAAGGGTTCCTCTTCTCCGATTCACTGAACAGAAGGTAATTGAAAGATCTCTTTATGGCAGGATTTACGACCCCTGAGCCTCAGTCGTTTTGAGCTAAATAATAATGCATTTGCATCGTAAGTGTATCTAATTTGAATTTCGCTTCCTGCCTAAACACTTTGAAAAGATGCATGCCTTGAGGTGTCTGCCTGAATAAAATTCCTGTGGAATTGAGGCTAACAAATAAAGTATGTCGTGGTGCGTTAGAATCTGCTCTGCCCTGGAGAATAGCTCCCCTGATAAACTGTCTGATTTATAATGACAACTGCTCCCACTGTTGTATACAAGTATACCTTACAGTAATGGGGAATTAAAGAGGCTTTCATGTGAACCAAATTTTTAGCTTTGAAGTCAGTGGGAGCTGAGAGAGCCCAGCACCTCACAGGATTAGTCCTTTGGGAATTAACCTTTTCACCTTGCTATAGAGGAAGGATGAAAATTTAAGAAGGGATTTTAGTGGTGTGAGTGTACTGAGTACTAGGAAAGATGAAAATTCATAACAGTGAGTTACCTTCTACTTCAAAAAGCACTAGATCGTTCTATAAGCCTGCATGTCTTTCTCAGCACCTTGTCCCCACTAAGACTCACACAGAATTAGTTTTTGTAGAGAATGTAGCCTGTGGTCCTTTGCAATAAGCATGAACATAGAACATAAGAGCCTCAGGACGGGACTTTATTTTTTAAGTTGCTGTGTTAACTAACCCATCAATTGTGCAAAGGCATTACCAGTTTTTATATTTTCCTGTGAGAGACTTTCCATCTGCTTTTTGCCTTCTGTTCACTCTTTGAATTAACAAAATTGACCATGGAAATCCAATCCATTCTGCAGCTCCTCGGTCAAAAGTGAGTGCATTTTTTCCAGGTATTCTTTTGTTGATGATGATATTAAAAGTGACTTTTAAATTGACTGTTGTGAAACAAACAGAATCTGCCATTGAAGGCAAAGACAAACTGCTTATAATTAGTTCTGGCAGCTGGAGGATGGCACTCCTGCTGTTTCTGCTGCTGGCACTGTAAAGTACATCATGTCACAATGCATGAATTATCCGAGGTCAGCTCTTCAACACACCCAAATTGCTACCAATTATTAATTAATTAGGATCATTATGGGACTGCCTTAAGGGCCCTATCAGTCCCCTTGAAACAAATAAAGTGACTAAGAAAGAAAAGGAGGTAGAAGTGATTAGTGACGAGTAAAAAAAGGTAATTCTAAGTACAATCTTGTATGGGTCTGATCTTGCAAGACAGATACCCAGTGCTTCCCAAATGCTCTCTTCATGATCACCAAATGCAGCTGAGTTGCACGGGAATGTGTCACCTGTTGCACATTAATGTATTTTTCATGAGTAAAATTTTGCTATTTAGACATTATTGTCTAATTTTATTGGGTTTATTACATATTTTTCACCTGCTCTTCCTTTGAAGACTTCATCTACAATACTTCAGGAGCTGTATCTCAGAAGACATGTGGTTATAATGCTAAATAGTGCTATAGCTAACATTTTGTCATCTGTCCTCTGAAATGAACTGAAGAACTTAAAGCTGCAAAGTTTCCCATGCAGTTTGAAAGTTAAATTATTTGGAATGGGGTTTAAAAGAACAAATGCAATGAGAGGGGAAGAAAGGTACAGTTTATTAACTGGTGATTACAGGTTAAGAATGATTGAGCAAGCCTCTAATTCTACTTAAGTGCCACTTTAGGAGCCTAAGTCCTTATTTATGGAAAAACATCACCATCAGCATATACTGCACTCGTTGTAAACATGCACAAATAAATGCACATCCAATGCACATGCCTACGGCAGTGACATCTGGTTGTGCAGAGTAAAGAATGTGCAAAGTTTGTCACATTGTGACAGTTTAGCAACATCCAAGTTTTCCAGAAGTCTCCAGTCACCATAAAGTGCTAGTTATAAAATATCTAAAAATATGATATGATATATATATTATATACAAGATATATAATATATATACATATTATAAAATATCTAAAAATATGATATGTCTAAAAATACAGTGAGTGAGGTGATATGGGATCAGAGAAAAAGTGGAAACTGTGGCTTTGAGCTGATTGTATGCTCCCTCTTTACCGAAAAGTATGTCTGATACAAGTGCCAATTGATGTAGAATGAAGAGGAAAACAGCCTCGGTTGACAGACATTTCTAAGGAGTCAGCAGACAGTCCTTTAGCTCAAGTAAGAGGCAAATGTATTTTTAGGGGATAACCCCCTGGCTTTTGTCCTGAAAGTAGTTTGCAGTCTAAGCCACAAGAAACAGACATTTGTTAACTCTTACAGTTTTCTAGATCATTCATTTTTGTGATTTTAGAGGATCAGAGTTTCAGAAAAGCTCAACACCCACCAAGACAGGTAAGTGAGATTTACATTTCAAAAGGGCTTGGCACAGAGCAGATCCCGGGGCAGAGCTTATGGGAAGAGAATTTCTTCTGAAGTCTTGAAAATCAACCACTTACTTTGGCACAAAAAGAGTTCATGTCTTCCTACAACAGTTCCTAACGACCACAATTCTACATGTGGGAACAAGTAATTAAGAAATTAGAGCAATTCAGTAGGTGACTGTAATCTCTTTTTAAGTCTGCTCCTTGCATGTTTTGCTACAAAACTTCAATGGCAAGTCCATGCTGTTCTGCCTTAAATATTTTCCAGAAATGTTTCTCAGAAATAGGGGAACATAAATAAGGCAAAAGAGCTACTCTCAGTCAGAAGTGACTTAAACTATGCATGTTCATTATTGTTTCAAAACAGCTGTCTCAGGGAGACTTTTTAAAATATATTGCCACTATTATATGTAATTGCTGTAATTGTGTTTTGGGTCTGAAACCAAGTGAGGAGGTTTATCAACACATTTGCTTTCTCCAAACATATTGCAATCATGATGGGTATAGTCATAAGCAGAGAAGATCAAAAGAAGAAAGGAGGAGGGAGTTCTGGAGAGAATAGGGGGGGGGGGGGGGGGGAATTTTCCAAGGGGGAAANGGAAGGAATTTTCCAAGTGTGAAAAGAGCATTCTCTGTATGGGTTCCACTTCTCTGAAAATTGGATTGTTTTGTTAGGTACTTATAAAATGTGGCTATTTTCATGCATCCAATACGGAACATTTCCATTTTAACATAATTTATCCCTCCCATCCTCAATCTGCTTCCTATGTTGACTTAACATTGAATTATTACCTTTTGAGTTTAATGATGTTTTTGCTGAGAAATAGTAGCAAGAATTTAATAAGAACTCCAGGATATGGCCTGCTGAAGACAGACAATGGAAGGGCCTAAAATATAATTTTTCCATTCTTCTATCCAGTGTGCTGGTTTTGCCTTTCCAGTTTTCAATTTAATTTCTACTCAGTCATGATTATTCTCTAGGATGCCCTTCCAGGGGGCAGTTAGACTTGCAAATACGTAGTTTGACCTGACTAGTAAGATTGATATCACCTGGGACGTTTCATTACCAAGAAATGTCCCAGTGGTTGTAGCTACAGTCTTAAGAAACAATATCTTTGTTAGCAAATTAATTGCTGTAAAGAACATATATTTTCTGTGTTAGTTTCTGACTTCTGAAATATATATGTGAGCAGTTCAGAGGCAGTATCTTCCATCAGCAAAATTGCACCAGCATTAGTTCATATGCACATTAGACAAAAAAGAGTGTCTGATGAATGATGACATCAGGCCTGAAAATGCATTGTCGGCACAGTCTTCCCAAGCAACCTCCACAAAAAGGTGAGATTTTCCATGATTTTACACATGAGCCATATCTGGTCTCTAGTATCCTGATGAGAATCCAGAGCTACTTTTTCCAATGCTTTCTAAATTAAATGGAAGATTTCATTTTCCTGTGAGGTTGCCCACAATACAAAGCAGTTTCCTACAAGCAACTGTTGATCAAAACAGTCTAAGAGAGGGCTTCATTATGTTGTGACAAACTCCACTAAGCAATGAGATTTTTTTTTGTGATTTTTCTAGAATCTGGATGTAGATAATAAACCATTCCAAATAGGATTATCATCTGTGCCTTATGTTCTAATGACTTGTACTTAAATGTAAAAAAAACATTAGTCATTCTTGTAGATGATGGTTCCTTTACCTCAGGTCCCCATTGGTCCCTCTTGTCCAGGTGTCTAAAGAAACCATCTAATCTTTATGCCCACGTGTTTCCAGAACAGCCTTTGGACACCACTGTGATGCAGTATCTGCCAAACTGCACCTCACAGTGATCATGTTTGGATAGGCAAACTCAAGGCACTGGGATTTATGGCCAGTTCCTTCAGACAAATATAGACTAAGGAAAATCCTTATAACATTCCTGTGGTTTTGATGTGGCACGTCAGGCATGCTTTGTCTTCTCAAGCACTGTGTACATTGTACCACAAGTAACAGACACAGACATGAGAAGTAACCTGCTATTGATAAGACCAATATTAGATTACTTTCAGAGGAAACAAAGGAAGTGCCACAGAAAGAGACATACTCCAAAAGTCTTCGTTTTTTTCCTGCATCAGATGCAGTGAAGTTAACACGCTAGCTCTTAGCAGAACCAATGTAAGGTCTGCTTTTTTCCTCAGGAAAACAACTTTCATGGCAACCACCCTCAACTGAGTGGAAATTAAAAATATGTGACACCTTTCAGAAATAGTAACCAAGTAGGTAAAAGAACGTTTTGTTTCAGATGGGTTTTTTAGCATTACAAGCTCTGAGCTATGCAGTTTAGGGCCTCAAATTAGGTTTCATGAAGTTGGGTTTTGAAAGACAGTAGGAATGGAAATACTGTCATGATCTGTGCTCGTTATAAAGGGAAATGTTTTGCATTTGAACATTCCCTTCCAGTGTTGTGAGTCCAGCTGACACACTAGGAGTGCCTGAGAACAGGACTGTGAACCTAGCCAAAAAACAGCTATAAAACCAAGTAATATGGACTACTCTGTTTTCCATTTCTATTTAATGCAAGTGGAAGGTAATAATAAGAAAATTGAATTAAAAAATGTTTTGGACCCAACTGTGTTTGGTGTTCGTGCTTTGTTGTACAGGCCCACGCTAAATTGTACCTTCCCGAAAATCTTCAGAGAGACCACAGTCACTCCATAGAAGTTTATGAAATAATTTTTGTGCTGGAGACTAGAGGCCAGAAATAGGCATTAAGATGCCTTTTTAGGATGTCTATTATCTTGTTTGCCACAGCTCTATGTAGCCTTTTTATATTAGAGTGACTTGTGGTTATCCCTTCAGTGGCTCCTGGCAGCTGTGCCTGCTGAGCTCAGAGCTCTGATAGGGATGGTCTAAAATGGCACCACCACATCAAGACCTTCAGCTTCTGAAGCTTCACTTCCTCACAGCTTTTTGTACTTTTATTTGGGTATCTAGGGGTCAAGAGATTAATAAAAAGGGTCTGCAATGGTGCCCCAACTACTGCACAGAGACTGAAACACCTGTGTTCTTTTCTCCTCTTCACATTAACAAGATTAATTTGGAAGGAAAAACATAGAATCCAGAAATATCTCCCAAGTAGATATGAAGATCCAATGAGTTATTAATAGAACTAGCTCATTTTCTTACCTCAAATATTCTTTCTGTCAAAAAGTGAAGTTTTGTTGGTAAGAATCTGGATTTTCATGGGAAAATGGTCAATTGAAAGTTTTTTATAAGAAAAATATGAGGAAAATACATTTAATTCCACCATAAAATTCATGTTTTACATTTCTAGTAGGAATGCTTCACATTCTCCATCAGAAAAAAAAAAAAAGGAAGCATAATGTTCCCTGAAAAAAAATATATTTCTAGTTACTAGAGATGTAGAGATTTTTCCCCCACTGTAAATAAATGAATGCTGTGTTGACAAGCTCCCTATAAACATATATCCTTTTCTTATTTCCACTGTCGCACAAAAGTATTTGGACTGACAGCTCTTTAATCTGAAAAGGATTCAACAATAGTCTCAAATACATTTCTGAAATGCCAAGAAGACAAAATGTAGCCACATCCTCTTGAATATCTCTGGGTAGTAATGACACTGCAAAACTTTGAGAGGATGTGTCCCAGTTAATTAACCTCTTTGACCAGCTTCCTTTTGTTTGGTGCCAGTTGCCATATGGAACCTCTAAACTTTTCCCTGACTGTGGATGGAGAATTTGCTGTGTATGCTGCCATTCTTTATCTAAAAGGTAATCTCAATATTTTTCAAAAAGATTCTTTCAGGTCCTACTCATTAAAAAAATGCATCTTTTAGACATCAAGTTCAAAATAATTATCTATTGACAATGCATTTTACTGATGCAGATGAATGAGAATGGTCAATATATTAATAAATCTGATTTTTTTTCCACAAAGACTAAACTGAATCAACTATTTTTCAAGAAAATAGATACATAATAACAGTGTGCCACCTGAGATTTTCTTAGAGGATCTTTAAAGTCGTTGGTATTTTTACTTGTCCCATTCCTCACTCGCTGGAGATTTATCTTTAGACTAGCGTTCTGTCAGTCTTGTCCCCATCTCAGCCAAAATGCAAAAAAAAATCTGTAAGACACAGGAGAGCAAACCTGTTTGAGCCCTAGGGCCTGATCTCCTCCCTGCTGAAGTCAGTGAGAGCCTGTTAATTGATTTCAAAGGGAGCTGGATGAAGTCTGAGTATCAGGTATAACTGTTCGGAGAGTTTTTGGGGGACAGGGTCCGGATAAGGAGCTAAACACTTGATTCATTATCTGAACCCAATTTGATTGCCAATGCAGAAGTTTCATCCATCATTTCTTTCTGCTTTTCAAGTTCAGAGTTCAGGGATTTATCTGCTCCTCTTTCATCAGTGAATCACGTTACTAACATGATTATTTAAAGCAATGTGGAAGCAGAGCTCTCCCCAGTGCTTTCAGTGAAGTTGCTTGCAATAGGGTAGATAGGGGATACTCTTGAAGGAATATGGAGCACATCTGACATTAAAGGATCCACAGACTCTTTTCCTCTGGTTTAGCTGAACAGAGTCCGTGCTGTCTAATATCACCTTGGCAGTCTTGGCTGGGTATTTAAGCAAGGGACTTCAGACAATCCCTAGCCTGAATCCCTTGGAGTTTGGAAAAGTTCAGCCCGCTAACTCATAAGTTTTTACTCCAGGTTTCACATTTATACACAAGAGCTTTTCTAACAGGGGGAATTTTGAACTCTTGCCCCAATTCTAGTAGTTAGATAGGAAGGACTATGTTTAAATGACAAACTTTAAATTGCATTTTCAGTGAAGTATTTGTAGTTTGTACATGTATGTTCTGTTAGTGATCCAGCATTTCAGGGAACTTTATGTGTTTGGAGCACTTTAGATTACCTTTAACCACAACTGTATAACACACAAGGATGCTCTTTCAACTTCAGAGCTCAAGGGTCTTCAGGGACCGGGGACTCTGGAGTCTTTGGTGTTGGACGCACCAACAATCAAGTGAGGACAGAGTACCTAGCTCCTGCCACCCCACTTTCAAAGCATCTGTGGGTGCTCTCACACTGTAATTTCCTCCTCCATAATCTGACAATGACAGTGTAGCCACGGGACTTTTTCTCTCTTTTCTTTCCTTGTTCTTGATGCCTCTTTCAGCTTTAAGGCTGCTACACAGTTGTTAGAAGTCTGGCTTCAATGGTCTGAAGGGAGACAGATACTGATAAATTTCCTTTTGATCTCTGCACTGCAAAACCACTCAGTCAGAAAAAAATAGAGGGGTCTGTGTGTGTAGGGGTTGGAGGATGTGAAAGGCAAAAAGCACCCTCTCATTCCAGAGCAAGTATAACTCCCACTTCACATTAGATCTGAAAGAGGAATATAAAGAGTTTTGTATACATTTTGCAAATGAAGACAATGCACTGTAAGAAAATGAAGCCAATGAGTAAAATGGGGGTAATGATACTGATCTCCTTTCTAAAGTGCTCTGAGATCAGTTGATGAAAAGAACTGTACAAGAGCTAGGTATTATTATAGTTAGATCATTGCAGTTGCTTTTCTCAAAAACCTTATCTTTTTGTTGCATATTCATCAGGATCAGTGTTGAAAGGTTACAGTTTATAACAACTACTTTGTTATCCTATAAATGAGACTGAAAAAGAACTTTTGTTTTCACAGGGCTCCAGAAATTTGCACGTATCATTTGAGGATGCATATATACAGCTGCAGGAGGTGTCTTCCACTTAACTTTCTGTGTCTGCCCTGATCTAAGGCTGAATGCACCAGCGATCTGAACACCGTCAACTGAAGAACACAATATTTAGAATACAAAATGTTAACCTTGATTATCCACACACAAAGAGTCAGGAGCTTGGTCAGCACAAGTCATGAACAATCCAGGAGCCATACAACTGCATTAGGGAGTACTATTCCCAAAACACTATGGGACGCTATGCTGCACTAACACAGCTAAAGCTCAAGCAGGCCTGTAAGCAGCCATCTCAAAAGCAGGACTCATGTCTGTTGTGTCTGTGAAGGCGTATTCATATGGTCCTGTACTCAATGAATCTCAGCGTTGGTACAACTGACTCAAATTACTGCCACTTGGAGACAGATTGTTGCATAGAGTGTGTGCAGCAGAATATACAAACAGATTTAGAATTGGAAGTGCAAAAAAAAAGTCAAGTGAAAAGTATTTTTCCTGGCAGAAATACATTATGCATTCTTTAGCATATCATCCCATGTTACACTTACAAAATAGCAGGTAGTTATAGTGTCTTAATAAAAAGAGACAGCGAAATACTAGCTATGGAGAGTGTGGGTCTTGCATATAGAATCATAGAATCACAGTATCATCTAGGTTGGAAAGGACCTTTAAGACCATTGAGTTCAACCATTCAAGTAAACTGCCTTCTTTTGGTGAAGAAATTTTTCCTAACGTCCAATCTAAACCTCCCCTGGCACAATTTGAGGCTGTTTCTTCTCTTCATATCACTTGTCACTTGGGAGAAAAGATCAACCCCCACCTCACCAAGGCCTCTTTTCAGGTAGTTGTAGAGAGCATGAAGGTCTCCCCTCAACCTCCTCTTCTTCAGGCTGAACAACCCCAGCTCCCTCAGCCTCTCCTCGTAAGACTTATCCTCCGACCCCTCACCAACTTTTTTGCCCTCCTCTGGACCCGCTCCAGCACCTCAATGTCTTTTTTTGTGGTAAGGGGCCCGAAACATTCCAAGGTTCTGGCTGGATTTCTGATAGATTCTGAAACAGAGCAGAGTGAGTGCTAGTAAAGAACTTTTGACAAAATTTCTCTATCTTACTGCATGGAAAAAAGTTTTTTATGGCTTTAAAATTGAGACAACTCAATGTCTTAATGGAAATGTTACAATTACAGTCATCCGTGAAAAATCCTTGATCTTTTTAAGGCAAACAGATTTTCCAGAGATTTACATTGCCAAAATTCAAAAGTAGTTTTATTATCTGTCAGGATTTTGCAGAGTTTAATAGATGCGTTATTGGGACAGGGATGAACTTGCTATTTGTTTATAATGGTTGTAATAGATCATCCAGCCCCTCCGTATGGGCAAGAAGCAATGTCCAGACTCAAAACACAAATCCAAATAGAAAAAGTGTAGCAGTTTTGCTTAGCTTGCCCATATATAGCTATATGTGTGTGTACGAGACTTCAAATTGAGAAGTGGAGCAAAGATTGGGAATAGATTGAGTACATAAAAAGAACCAATGCCAGTATATGCCCTAGGAGAAGTCTATGAAGAGTATTTTTGGTTGGGTACTGACTGGAGAATGTATTATTTCTGGTAGCTTGGATCCTGATGGTTCCCAAAAAGCAGGAATTTCTTTCTTGGGAATAAACTTTCTCAGAAATAACCAGAAATAAACATCAAAGAAAAATTACCCCATCAATTTCTTCATCCAATGGGAATAACCTATGAGATCTCAAAATAGGGCTTACTGCTCAGATCAAAAAGGGAAACCATATGTTTCTCACTATCTTTAATTACAAAGAAGAGTAAATTACTGAAAAAGGCCTTAAATTCAAACAATTCCAATAAAAATAGGAGCCTGGTTTATTAACAATTATGTGCATTTAGATACAGCTGTAATTCAGTTAAGCCTTTAAGGTATGGCTGTTATTACTGAAATGAAGTGGTGCCTTAGTCATACACTGAGACCCCACCGTGGGAAGAGTTCTATGAAGAAAGGATAAAAAACACGGTCTTGACTCAAAAATCATCTAAAGATAAGACAAAGAAACAGATTCAGACAAATGAGTCCAAGGAAACTAGGCAATATTTGATTAATTTAGTAAAAGTAGTGATAAGCAAAGGTCAAAGTAATCTAACAATTTTTCTCACTATCCACAGACAACAAGGAACAAGAAGACACTGAAGAAGCCGTGTCATGTCAATGTTTGTGGATAGTTTGTCCTAAGCATAAGGGACAAAGCAGGCAAAGGAATGAAGATGAAGGTATGTGTTTTAAAATTTATTGTGTGAGTCTAAACTGCTGAGAGTGCCAATACGTTCCTGTTAATATTTTTGAGTCAATATTTGAAAATGAATGAGAGATACTAAGCAGGATGGGGATATGTGGTCTAAAGGTTTGAAAAGACTTTGGCAATCATCATTTTGGTATAATACAGAAAGTGTCAGTTGGAATATGTTCTGTGACGGGATCAGAGGAGAAAACCTTTTTCTTTCAGTGAACTTATGAAGTAAAAAGTAAATAGGGCAGTTGCTGGAGAGACAAGGGTGGGGAGATGACTGTGGGATAGACTGGTGCATGACTGCACTGAAGGGGGCAAGGGACAAAAGCTATAGGAAGAATACGGGATAAAATGGAAGAAGGTAATCAAGTGACAGTATGGAGCTGCTGGGAAAAGTGGAGTTCTGAGAGGGAGAGCCACCATAGCATCTCTGCCTTGAGGGAAAAGGAGAGAAAGCAGGGAAAGAGAAGAGAAAGCAAGATAAAGCAGAAGCCTTTGCTATTTCCTTTCCAAAGATGTCAGTGAGATGCCATCTAGAGAGAGAGAGAAGTGGATACAGGCGGACGGAAAGCTTAAAGAGTGAGTCAGAGATGTGGAAAAATTTACTGGGATTAAGTATATTTACTCTGAAGAACATTACTCGGGGAAAAGGGAAAGCTGGAGGAGAAAATGCATCTATGGTACAGGAAGGACACCAAGTCATACTGTGCTGTGCAAGATCAGGAAGAGGAAAGGAGTAAGGGGAGTGAGTTAGAGTTATGCTGTCAGAGAAGGGATATAAACAAAATGAAGATCAGAGGACAATGAATCACAGAGACAGGAATTATCTGATCAGTGAGGGAAGGGAACAGTGCGTGAGAGGTGCTTTCTTGCAACTTTGCTAATCAGACTTACAGATTGTTCTGGCCTCAGCTCAAGAATTGGTTCATTTTTGTGAAGCTAATTACGTAGTCCTATCATGCAATCAGCTGGATCTTTAATTATTTTTCCTTGAACATCAGCTCTCAGACATGATTTCTGTAGCACCTTTAAGAGGTCAAAGTTAAAGAACAATAGGTCGGTAAATGGCCATCTGTTACTGTTTGTCTGTTCCAAAAATGTCTGAAGTAATACAGTTAAACTTAAATTTGGAAGCAAAATTCTTTCTTGCATTAAAACTATAGAAACACAACAGAGAAAACACGCTTTAATAATAAACAGAAAATGAAAACCACTTGAAACACATGTATGTGTTTTATTAGGGACTAAAATCAATGGTATGTTGCAATTTAGTTATGGGGGCTGATTTAGTATCATGTTATGTACCAGTTACATAGACATGTGCTACAGGCTTAGTCATAAAAGTGTGGAATGCACCACTAACAAATTCAATTTTTTGCCCTTAACTACTCACAAAACTCCTCTTCTTCTAAAGGGAAACCACACATCATCTCTTATAAAGAGCTCAGTCAAAAGGAAAGCCAAAATACAGACAGTCCTTAACGGCCCACTGGACCCTCACTAAAACTATATATTTTGGGGGAAAAACAAAGAAAAGGAAAAACAGGAAAGCTGTCCCTCCCCCCCATTCTTAGAAGAAACTGCTGTTCTTAACAGAGTTCAAATATTGCAATGAGATAGCCATGTCACTTGGAAAAGCTGAATGTGTTAAGTGTTTAAGAAAATGCTGACAGATGCTTTTTCTGTTGTTCTGGTTAAAGAAGCAAAGTGCATTGCTGGCTCGATAATACATTAAGGATTTCCCTCTTTAGCTTTGCATTGGAAATTATATTTTCAAATAATTTGTTTATTAGGGCAGACATCTGAAGAAATAGGCCTTACTTTGGAATGCAGTGTCGCTAATGCCAAGAAAATTAAAGCACAGACATTTTCACAGATATGTGCCTAAATGCCTAGTCTTGGCCTGCCACCGTGACTGTCTTTCAGTTGCCACGCTGCCTCATGGGAATTGGAGCTTGAGTGACTCAAGCCTGATTCTCCTTCACTGGCTGAACTTCCAATATAAATGGTCTTGAATGCTCTGTGTCAGACAGTTCCTATGACACTTTGTGCAGCAAACCACGAGGGAGATGCGACCTTGACCAGGGAACCCTGACTTTAGAGAATAAGACCTCTGAATTTGAAGCATTTGGCAAATGTATGCTAACACCAAATTGATCCCAAAACAAAATATATGGCTAGAAGAGACCTTCTAGGTGTCCACACGCTGTCCCAGCAGCATTTCATATCCAGGCACTGCATAGCTTATCATACTTCAAGCATGATCAAATCCTTTCATAAAAACAGACTCTTAATTCGACAGTGACTGCACGCTGACCACAGGCTCTATCTTTCCCCATAGGACACCTTTTTCCATGGAAGAAACCAAGCTGTAAATTTATGAGCAGTATGTGAAAGCAGAATGACATATATTTTGCTTTAAATTCTATTTGTAAGACAGAAATCTAATGGCTATGAAAAATAAATTGCACAGGAACGGATCACCATGGAAACTAGTCATCTAACTGCTGCTGACTTTTGGTGGAAACTAAGTAATCCAGAGCTACCCAGGCATTTAAAAGTCTATGGTGTTATCAGTTATTACAAGTTTACACTGAGATTGGCCTACACACTTCAGCTAATTCAGACCCTTGCTGTGCAAAAATCTGTACTGACCAAGGAAATGTCAGACCTGCTCTCCTATCTTATTTATGAAAACTAAGTTGATTTTAGCAAAGGTTTGCACCAGCACAACTACATAAATCTGTAAATATTTTAAATATATTTAGTGGATTCCTTATATAGGTAAGGTAGTATACTTACTCAAATTCACTTGCATTCAGATTTCCTCAAATACATATAGATGGTATGTCTGAAGATGTTTGCAAGCCGTGCTTACTTGGATGAGAGTGTAACTTCTGTTGAGGCAAGGTAGCACGAATTAAAGCACAAGAAGAACCAAACTTAGAATATTTAGACTCGATTTATACCAGTGTGTGAGATGTGCTAACAGGACAGTGTAACTAAAGCGTACCTAGCATTTCCTTAGGCAAAAAGTATGAACTTAATCTCACAGGAAGGATGTAAGGAAGCCCACAACATGCAGCGTCTATGGGAAAAGAAATAACACAGGTTGTTAAAATTGCATTATAAACTTGGTATTGCTATTGCTTACTTAGGTGATGGAAGGAATCCCCCTAAACACTAAAAAGATTTGGCAAGCCCCTGTGAAGAAGTTGGTGTGTAAGCTGTGTGGCATTGGCTCCTTTAAAAATGCCAGTATTATTACTCTCTTCTTGATGGGTTAGGTTTTCTTCTGTGTTTTGTACTTGAAATAATCATGTTTCAGAGAATGCCAGCAGTAATAAAACAAGAAAAAATTATGGTCAGTCTTTTTTTAAAGGCTTAAATAAACATGTTACAGTGAAAGCCAGTTTCATGCATTTCAGAAGTTTATTGAGCTAAGGGGACTGCTCAAGTCAGGCTTGTCATTTAATTTGCTGTTTGGATGCTGAAATCATGGAATCCACTTACATGTTTTCCTTAGGCAGTGTCATGGTTTAACCCCAGCTAGCAGCTAGGACTACACAGCCACTCACTCCCCGCAGTTGGGATGAGGGAGAGAATTGGAAGAGTAAAAGTGAGAAAAAGCCCATGGGTTGAGATAAAGATGGTTTAATTGGTAGAGCAAAAGCCATGCACACAAGCAAAGAGAAACAGGGAATTCATTCCCTGTTTCTCATGGGCAGGCAGATATTCAGTCATCTCCAGGAAAGCAGGGCTCCATCACATGTAAGGGTTACTTGATAAAACAAACACCATCACTGCAAACATCCTCCCTTTCCTTCTTCTTCCCCCAGCCTTATATACTGAGCATGATGTCACAGGGTATGGAATATCCCTTTGGTCAGTTGAGGTCAGCTGTCCCAGCTTTGCCCTCTCCCAGCTTCTCATGCCCTCCCAGCTTACTCACTGGTGGGACAGTATGAGAGGCAGAAAAGACCTTAATTGCTTAGCAACAACCCAAAACATCAATGTTTTACCAACACTATTCTCATCCCAAATCCAAAACATAGCACTGTACACACATATAGCTACTAATAATAAAGTCAGCTCTGTCTCAGATGAAACCATGGCATGCAGCTTTTAGCCAAACTCTGACTAATGAGCATTTGGTGTGGTGGCAGCAGAGTTGAATCCTGGAGTATTTGGCCTTTCTGCTCTTCAGTGCTTTCACTGCCAGTTTCTGTGACATAATAGTTACCAGTAAGAGAAATAAGATAGACATTTCCTATCTCACAGCAGAAAAAAAATGAGAGAACCAGTAGTTAGGATCTAAATCTGTGTTGAGAAAATCCATGTCATGTTCTGCTTGAAATGCAAAGGACTTGGATTTAAAGCAGTGGAGAACATGTCCTCTGGCTCAAGGAACACCTATTGTGCACAGTCTCCCTTCTCTCTGCCAGTGGGAAGAGGAAGGACCACAGAAGCACTGTCTAGCTTCTATCAGACAATATCAAAACTCCTACACTAACAATTTAATTTAGCTTAACTGGCTTTTTCTGAGGCAGCGTGAACATTATTCTGTCCTCCAGCAGAGCTCTGGGGCAATAGTCCACAGCTAAAAAGGAGTACTAGCATTTTCAGCTTGTCCTGCTATATCAGTGCCCTGCCTCAGGCTTCAAAATCCCCGGTGAATTACTCCACCATCTGCTTCTTTTGAGGTGGATCTTCTGTCTTTTTCAGAGCAGCTGTTTAAACCTGTTTAAATAAAATAAAACAAACCAAAACAAACAACACCCCTCCCACCTCCTTGATCTAAATCAAAAACCTTATTCTCTCATATTCGAAATAGTGACTACTCTCACGTGGGCAACCCTGCCTTATTTTGGACAAGAACTGCACCTTCATTAGAACTGTTGCAAATATCCCACTGAGAAGTTTTGATTTTGACTAACTGACACTGATTGGAGATGACATGACAGGAAATCCCTGATGAACTCTAGGTGTCACGTTTGCTTCACAGGCACTGAGGATTCATAATGATTCAAAAGCAGATGAGCCCTGGACTAGGCTGCCTCCAGGAATTGCCAGATGACCATTTTTCAAATTACTTTTCTAACAACAAAAGGAGCTGAACCCCACACATTCTCAGTGCATCTTTTACTAAATGAACCCAGTGGTAAACAAGTTACAATGATTTTATAAGATATAAAACTCCCAAATTATTTTCAATGGAATTTTTAGTGCCAAGACGAGGTGCACTATTGATCCTATAAAATACATACAATAATTAGGACTTACTTTTATGTAAACAATCTTAAAAACCTAAGGCAATGAACAGCAATATGAACTACAGAGTGAGTTTGGAGTTTGAAAATCAGAACACTGGAGCTAGAAGAGTTTTATACTAGCAATGTAAGAGAAGAATCAAGCAGTGCAAAGCTTTCTAAACCTTAACCAATCTTTTCTGGACCTCATATTGTTACTGGATTACATATAGCAAAGGACTATTAAAAGCAGATTTCACTGTGCAGAATGGAGTACTATGCTCCCAAATCAGGGTGTTAATGCACCTGTGCAAGACGGGAGTCCAATATATGACACAATCTGTTTCATATATTAATATTTTGCCACAAATGAGACAGCTAGATTGCTTTCCTACTCTTTTATGAAATTTATTTTATCATCTGTTTAGTATAACTTGGACAGAAATTTGTAGGGTTAACTCAAGTGTTAAAAGTTGGATTGATTTGAAAAATGCTCTTTATAATTATGATCTCTACTAGTAGTTTTTGAAAAAGCAGTAATTTCCCCAATACTTCTGGCAGAGAAATGAAAAGAAAGCAAAGATAGTATCAAATTAAACTGAAATTGACTTTGTAATTTATGATCGCTACTCTGAGAAACTGAACACATGGGTATCTAACACTCAAAGATTCAATATACTCGTTACACTAACATCTTCTAATATTTGAATCAAAATAAATTTTAGTAATAATGTATACGTATATAAGCATCATAGTAAAACAAGTTTTTATTTTAAAACACTGATGAACAATTTGACATCTGAAGTCCTACAGTGAATGATATGGTTTTGCTTAAGTTGCACGCCAAAGAAAATTTGTTAGCTGTTGCCATGTTTTTTTTTTCATCTGGATTTTATGATGTTTGGCTTTGTAATGGCTGTATATAGAACTGATTCCAGTACTTGAGATTCTGGCTACCTGTAATTAGCTTAAGTGCCTAGAAGATGAAAGTTTATTTGCTGTATACTGGATTAAAGTGTAAGTAGCAAAGGTAGCTTGAACAGACTGTGCAGCTACCTCCAGCTATTCAAGTTCCAAAGATCTACATACCAGTAAAGGACAGCGGTGGCCAGGAAGTCTAGGGATGTTTTAATTTATTAAATTTGCTATAAGGAAACATTAAATATGTTCATTGGACTAAAAAGGTTAAGCGAAGCCACAACTTGCATAACATTTTGTCTGATCGTATTTTTTCTCATGTTAGCACATATGCATGTGTGCATATATATGTATATATGCACTAGCGCTTGCAGCTTGAACATTATAGGTACATAACCAAGCTGCTAGGTTTTTCTCACCTTTTTCACTGAAGAAGATAGCAGTAATTCTCATAGTCATAAATGCTAAAGGATTAGAGGAGAGAAATGTACAGATGATTATTAGCATTAAATTCCACTGTCCCGGCATTGGTCCATTTGAATCATTAGTACAAAAAAGCAGATATCACAAAACTGATTATTAATGCCCAGTACCTGGCAACCTAATTTTGCTTTTTATGAATCCTATGTTAAAGTGCAATTGTAGCTAACTAAAAATAATATTAAAATTAAGCCAGAGTACTAAAGCAGTTCCACATGGGCTAGATCACTGTTGATTACTAGATGTGGAAAATATAAAATAAGATAAAATGCCAGCCTTATAGGCAGAGGCTACTGGAACACTTATCTTTTCAAGAGATAAGCATGCATGCTTGAGTGTTATTCTCTATTTACAAATTAGATCAGTTTTAACACTCCTGTATTTATGTAAAACAAATGTTATCTGGTAATTTCTTTGACTTTTCTTTAGTGTTTTTAAATATTGGCTTATTTATATCTTTTGGGTTTTTTTCTCCCAACTTGGATATTGGAATAACCTGGAACTTTTGGACTGTACACAATGATAAGTGATGAAATTGCCAGAACTTCCTGATTTGATAGCTTTCTGAACCCCTATGGAGAGTTCCTGTTTTTCATTGAGGTAGGCAGCTGATACGGCTCAAGAGCAGGACTTTGCTTCTTTTGACTCAGTTCTGCTGTTTGTTTCTTTTTCTGGAACTAAAGGCATGTAAAAATGCAGAGACAGATACAGAAGCTGAGTTAAAGTCCAGCTTTCCTGAAGGGAAGCATTTTTACAAATTGCGTGTTTCAATTTTGGGGGAATGTGATGGAAAAAAATCTAGACAAGGTTATATTTATGATGTAAATCAAAAGACAAACTTTTTATTTTTTAATCCAGAATGAATTACTCGAATATACTTCTTACCAAAGCCAACAATATTTTGAGTTAGATTCTAAGAAAATAATCCAAACAAAAATGTAAACATTTCATTAAGATACATTTAAGTGTATTTTTATGAGCCTTAATTTTAATGGAATTTGTGTGTGTGTGTCTGATTGTAGGTGCCATGCTTAAGAATACAAAAGCATCAGTCCTTTTGGCTTCTTATTTTGCATTGGAAAATCTCCTCTTCTTTGAAACACTTAGAGTATATCTATAGCAGTAAATAAAACAGGCCACAAACTTGTTTTCTGACCCTATGGGTAAGTGGTATGACACAGCTCACATCTTTATGGTAGAATCCTTCCATTAGAATGAAGAGGCCAAACTGACTATTGATAATGGTCATTGCCTCAGTTGCAGTAAGGAAGATTTATTTTCTGGCACAGGCCAAAACTGTTTTGGGGATTATGCTAATAATTTAAGATGATGGCTGATCATATCTCTGCAGCCTGGGCATGTGTTTGATTCATGAATACAGACATAGTTCTGTAGTTTTCATTGTAAAAAGGATGGATGCTAACATTTTTGTCAATCCTCTGTACTCTATAGATTCGTTGGAACGGGTCCAGCGGAGGGCCACAAAAACAATCAGAGGAGTGGAGCACCTCTCCTATGAAGACGGGCTGAGAGAGCTGGGGCTGTTCAGCCTGGAGAAGAGAAGGCTCTGGGGAGACCTTCTAGCAGCCTTCCAGTACTTAAAGGGGGCTACAGGAGAGCTGGGGAGGGAACCTTTGACAGGAAGCATAGTGATAGGACAAAGGGTAATGGTTTCAAATCAAAAGAGGGGAAATTTAGATTAGAT
>VZRU01013525.1:166422-215134 GCA_013398155.1 Pedionomus torquatus
TATTCTCTGTTTACAAAAGCAAATTAGATCAGTTTTAACACTCCTGTATTTATGTAAAACAAATGTTATCTGGTAATTTCTTTGACTTTTCTTTAGTGTTTTTAAATATTGGCTTATTTATATCTTTTGGGTTTTTTTCTCCCAACTTGGATATTGGAATAACCTGGAACTTTTGGACTGTACACAATGATAAGTGATGAAATTGCCAGAACTTCCTGATTTGATAGCTTTCTGAACCCCTATGGAGAGTTCCTGTTTTTCATTGAGGTAGGCAGCTGATACGGCTCAAGAGCAGGACTTTGCTTCTTTTGACTCAGTTCTGCTGTTTGTTTCTTTTTCTGGAACTAAAGGCATGTAAAAATGCAGAGACAGATACAGAAGCTGAGTTAAAGTCCAGCTTTCCTGAAGGAAAGCATTTTTACAAATTGCGTGTTTCAATTTTGGGGGAATGTGATGGAAAAAAATCTAGACAAGGTTATATTTATGATGTAAATCAAAAGACAAACTTTTTATTTTTTAATCCAGAATGAATTACTCGAATATACTTCTTACCAAAGCCAACAATATTTTGAGTTAGATTCTAAGAAAATAATCCAAACAAAAATGTAAACATTTCATTAAGATACATTTAAGTGTATTTTTATGAGCCTTAGTTTTAATGGAATTTGTGTGTGTGTGTCTGATTGTAGGTGCCATGCTTAAGAATACAAAAGCATCAGTCCTTTTGGCTTCTTATGTTGCATTGGAAAATCTCCTCTTCTCTGAAACACTTAGAGTATATCTATAGCAGTAAATAAAACAGGCCACAAACTTGTTTTCTGACCCTATGGGTAAGTGGTATGACACAGCTCACATCTTTATGGTAGAATCCTTCCATTAGAATGAAGAGGCCAAACTGACTATTGATAATGGTCATTGCCTCAGTTGCAGTAAGGAAGATTTATTTTCTGGCACAGGCCAAAACTGTTTTGGGGATTATGCTAATAATTTAAGATGATGGCTGATCATATCTCTGCAGCCTGGGCATGTGTTTGATTCATGAACACAGACATAGTTCTGTAGTTTTTATTGTAAAAAGGATGGATGCTAACATCTTTGTCAATCCTCTGTACTCTATAGATTTGTTGGAACGGGTCCAGCAGAGGGCCACAAAAACAATCAGAGGACTGGAGCACCTCTCCTATGAAGACGGGCTGAGAGAGCTGGGGCTGTTCAGCCTGGAGAAGAGAAGGCTCTGGGGAGACCTTCTAGCAGCCTTCCAGTACTTAAAGGGGGCTACAGGAGAGCTGGGGAGGGAATCTTTGACAGGAAGCATAGTGATAGGACAAAGGGTAATGGTTTCAAATCAAAAGAGGGGAAATTTAGATTAGATATTAGGAAGAAATTCTTTCCTGTGAGGGTGGTGAGGCACTGGAACAGGTTCCCCAGAGAGGTTGTGGATGCCCCATCCCTGGAAGTGTTCAAGGCCAGGCTGGATGGGGCTTTGAGCAACCTGGTCTGGTGGGAGGTGTCCCTGCCCATGGCAGGGGGGTTGGAACTCGATGATCTTTAAGGTCCCTTCTAACTCTAACCATTCTATTATTTTATGATTCAGCAAAGTCAGTTGACAGTAGCTTATTTAAGTATTTAAAAATTAGGAAATATAATGTTGAGCCTCTGGGTGATACATTGCACTGAAGATCAAGTGGTATGGACACCTGATTTCCAACTGATTAGGAAACCTCCTAATTTTTCTCCACTATTCACATTTTAGAGGTATTTTGGGTTGTGTTTTCCTGAGTATAAGGAGGCTGGGTATTCTCTTGCATCCTTCTTGTGGTTATTATGGATAGTCATCTTCTGTGCTTCTCCATTAAATCAATGGCAACATGGCACTCATTGACCACTTCCAAGCTCAAGGCTTCCCCAGAACTCTTTCAAAATGAACACCATGAAAGATCATAAAGATGAAAGGCCCCACAAGATTATTATTTCACATCTAAAAAATGGGAAGGAGCTCAGATGCTTGAAGCTGAAAGTAGGTCATCACATCAAGTAGCTTTCTGACGCTTGTGCAACAGAGATTCTGCAGGTAAACTCCAAGAGTCATATTTTAATCCTCCCTCCCATTGCCATAGAGAATATAACTTGGATCAAGCATTTTTCAAAATTACGTCACTTACAAGACGCTGACCTCTGGCTTGGAGACTTTTGAAATCTATAGTAGTGAATGCTGTGGATCCCCCAATTTCTTTAAGAAGGAAAAGAGAAAATGAAGATTTACTGTCTAGTGGTGAGGATGATGGAGTTAACAGTAAGCATAAATAGCATAAATGAGATAAAATCTAGATCTCATAGGAATCAATGGGAAATTGACTCTTACAGCATCAGGATTTCATTTTAGACATTATTTTCCTCAAGACATTTGTATGCCTTAGTTTTTTTCACCCTTTGAGAGCATTATTTATATTTTTTTAAATGCAGGTTTTTTTTTTTTTTATTACTGGCATATGCCTATTTTCTACAATATAGATATTGTAGAAATTTTGTATTTCTACAATATTGCTTCACAGGAAGCAAAAGGTAAGAAGGGGTAGAAGAACTGCACACCAGGATCACCCTTTAAAATGCCTGAGGATGCTTGTTATATTCATTAGATGGACTTAATTTACATGTTTGAAAAGCAGAAGTTTTGCTGAAAGTTAAAGACCTGTTTTGACTGCAAGCAACAACCAGAAGCAAAGATGGTGCAGTGCAGTAGAAGACAAAGTCTCTCTGTCCCCTGAAGAGGCTAAAGTTGCAAGAAATACCAAAGAAGACTCAGAGGAAGGTCTTGAGAAGGTGTGAAATAAGAGAAATAAAACTTTTACACTAAAGGGATCACATACAAAAACCTCATGTTTAATGGAAAGAAGGAAGAAATACGTAGTGTAAAAATTGGTTACATATTTTACAAAAATATATCATGAAGCTGTCAGCCTCTAATCCAAATTTTGTATACAGCTAAATCCCTGGACTATTTATGTTACATTTTGGATTTATGCAGAGCCATTTCTTTTAGAAGAACAGAATCTTTATAGGCTTAAAAAAAAAGGACATTTTTTTACCCAGCATATATAATGTGTCCTTTCCTAAGCTAGCTAGAGACACATTTTATTTGAATCAACACATCACAACCAGAAATTATCTTTAGAATACTATTATTTATAGATATTCAGAATAATGACTATAGCAGTATAGAAAGAGAAAACACTTGCTGAAAATGAGTATAGCAGAATAGTGGTTGTAGTTACATCTGCACAGAATATGAAAGTGAAAAGCATTTTACAGGTAATGTGCATAAAAAGATGTAATGAAATTACAACACAGGTGGTATTTTATCCTTTTTTGTGTTTCAGATCTAAACCTGATATCCACTGTAGCCTGTGTGTAGTCTGACATCTCACATTTCCTTTAAGATGATATAGGAATGAACTACCAAAGATAGTGCACTGAGCCTTTCTTAGTCCCTACCCATACCTTGACATGCCTTCCTGTGCCAACTCTAGCAGTTTGATAACTACCCAATGATCTGCATCAGGGAATTGAGATAGCTGAATTTTAATTTACCAAAAAGAACTCAGAAAATTCTTTCTTTAAAATTCAGTCATTGGACTTGGTGATACTGCAAAACCATTTTATTGTACATAAAGCACCTGCGTGCAGCTACAATTAGAAGCACCATCAGCACAAGGGATGATGTGAAAGCACATTCCCAGCATGGAGGTTGCTGTAGGGCTTTTTGGCAACACTCTGGGTTTAGATCTAATTAAACCACTTGTAAGACCAGGATCTGAAGCTCATTGTACTGAAAACTCTGCAGACTTCCTCCAGAGTAACTGGTCACATTCCCCTCTCTGACTATTTGCTTTTTTCCCCTTCTTTGTGCCAGGTATAGCAGAGGATGAGATGGTTCAGTGAACTGATACAACAGAAAATTAGTTTTTTTCTCTTAGTGGATTACTTTTCCATGGCAACAGCAAATTGTACTAACTCACCCTTAAGTCACTTTGTTGTTAGGTCCAAGATGAGCAATATGGCAGGGATCATCTGAAAGAACCAATGCAGAAGCAGGAAACCCCCCTTTGAGGGTTACAAATGCAATTTCATGAGATTAGATGCAACATCAAGCTACAAGAGAGTCATCAAACTCTCTTTCAACTCACAGTGAACAAGTACATGACATTTAAATTCAGCCTTATGTAGTCACTTCTTGGCAAATTATACAAGCATCTTATGTAGATTAGTTCTTGATCATTTCAAAATACTAGAATACACTCAAATAAATCCCTGATGATTTGCCGCCCATTCTTAGGTTTATATTGCAGTGATTGGTTATAACTTTGAAAGCTAACAGTATGGATTAAGTTAACAGTAAGGATTCCTGTTTTTCTTCGCAGCAGCAACTAGATACTCCAATCAAGGAAGCAGGTTAGATGGATAGGCAGTTACTCCCCCATGTTGTTAACCATGAAGATAAGCTTCAATAAAACAGCAGATTGCATGGTCACTTGAGACTACAGTCTTTCAAGTCTTTCCTTCTAAAAAAGTGTTTGAAAAAGCTGTGCAGCTTCACTATAGAAGCTATGGAAACTATAAAACCATTTAGCGATCTAAGAGGAACAGAAGATGAAAATAGCATGCTTTGGCAAAAAAGTTTTCTACAGAAGAATCCTTCTGCAGAAGAGTTTTAGTCTTGGGGGATGTCTTTATCAAGAGAATGACTGAAGATTTTATCCAGTATTAAAAAACAACTATGTTCTAATCCCCAAACTGGATCACACTAACATGTCATATTGGTTTTACCATTTGATGTTAGCTAAATAAGCCCTCATATACATATGTATTGGGTACCCAGTCTGAGCTGGGAAGTGCTAATTAACTACTGAAAGCAGGAAGGAACAGATTCTTAAACTGCTTCCTTAACCTGATATTTCTTTAAGTTCTAAAAGTAATTCAAGTTTACAGGCTTGATCTGGCTTCAAAAATACAAGGTTCATACAAGAAATGGTTTAAGGAGGTGCTGATTTTCTGATAGTAGCTGCACAGTGGAGAAATTTAGCAGTCTCTGTGTTGGCTCCAAGGCTAAGGCAAAATCAAACTAACAGACTAGCTGAAATCACTGCAGGAGGAAGCTTTAATCTTATCTGTTTGTCTGTTATTTGAAGTAGAATATAATTATTCATATAGTCCCATGTGCTTGGTCTTCTGACTGCAGCTCTTCCTTGCCCCTGTTAGCAATTTGTGCTTGACTCCAGCTTAATCATCTCATAGACTGTATCTGGTAACAAAAAGAAAATCAACAGGGATTCTTTGAAGTCAGAGCATTTGTTGAAAATAAAAGCTAGGTAAGGAAGTCCCTACCAAGGTAACCTCACATACCCAGCAGTGTAGGAAGCATCCCATAGTGAAGTGTTCTGCAGGCTTAGAGGAAGCTGGAAGAAACAGTGCATCTTCCATGACATTTTAGGAAAGCAGAACTGTAGAATCATAGCTATGTAGCTGTAATAAAGCATCTGAGGTAGACAGAATTTATCGCATAAGATGACTGTAGTTTTTCACTGGCTATCCCAGAAGCCTGGGTAAGTGGTACAGCTAGACTCCGAACATTTAGGCAGCTATATGTAGGTAAGATAAATCCCATCGGCAGTTTCTCACTTTCTGCAGGGAGCTGAGTGAGGTAGCTAAGCTGGGGGCAAACTCCTAGCCCTTTTGAAGTGAGAAGTAAAGCTTCTGAGCTTCAACTAAATAAAACAAATAGAATTGGTCAATGACTACTCCACTCTTTAGTGTATAGTAACTATATGGTAGTTATGTAGAATAGCTAATAAATATGTAGAATAACTAATAACTATTTAGCTAGTAATTAAAACAAGCCCAGTTTACCATTTAAGGATAATTATCATATTAATGTCCTCTTAGGTTAATTTTTATTTTCACATTCTTGCACTGTAGGGGTGTATTTCATGCTTTACAATCACCCTGAAAGCTTTTCCAGCGACTAAAAATAAGCATGAGCTTCACGGAAAACATGCATTTATAAATAAAGTATTAATTTTAATGATCTTTTATGATCCCTGAATAATTGTCCTGAATGGACTAGAAAGTGCCTGAAGGCAGGGACAATTTTGGTCTCAGAAAGGGCTTTGTTTCAGCATGACTATTGGATAGGCTCAGGTCTTAGGTAGAAAGCCACACTAAGTGTCTCTTCCAGCATATTCAACACAAAATATCCCAGAAACTGATTCCTAGTGTCCAAAGGAAGAAATATACATATCATGGAGAATCCTGCAGAAACTTTAGTTTAGGAGTAGAATAATATCCTTTAAGTAGCTTAAAGTATACTTTGTTTCTTTTATATAGTCAAAAAAGGAGGGTCTCCAATGTTTTTAAGTTAACTCTAAAAGTGCCAAAGTGAACAGAGAACGAGCAGCATGAACAAAGCAAATTGTTAGTCACATGGTTATTGTTCTTCCTACCACCCAATCACTTGTAAAATACTTCTGCCAAAATTAGAAACTTTCTATGTAGTTCATGAATTGTGCTTCTTCATTTGGAGCTTGACCTATTTTTCCCATGCCCCTATAATCTTGAGATACTCCTTTGTTTCCTCTTTTGGTCTAGTCCTGATTCAGCAAAACAGTAACGCTAGCATTGCAACCAGTTTCACATCAGGCTTGTAGGTAGTATCATTTGTCTGAATTTCACTAGACTGAGGTTGAATTTCCCCCTTCAAAGTACTGGGGCAACGTGAAAGTAAGGTACTATTGTCACGGAGTGACACATTGGGTCATACTGAATTAGCAGTAGTTTTGAAAATGGTTATGGCAAAAAGGAAGTGCATGCGGGGTTATTTCTAAAAGGTTCTGGCTGATGGCTGAGATTGTCACCATCCTTTTCCTAACTGGGAGGCACTGCTCTGTTTTATCAACTACTTGACTACCAGAGACCTTGTCAGATCTAGACTGCCAGGTTTTGATACAAAAAGAAAAATGTATCTAGGACAGTTTTACATACAAATCTTTTAATGACGTGTCCTGAAAGTCCCACCTTTAATTTACTGCCTTTCCAAAATGGTCATTAACCATTCAACATTGATAACAAGCACAGATGACCCTCACAACCATAACATGCAAAACATTTTTTTTGTGTTTTTTTGTTAATGATCCCATTTTTTTTTACACTTTAAACAGCACCCCACTGACTTGTAGCTTTCAATTACATTCCAAATCTCAGGCTGTTGGTAACCTTTTATCTGTGTTCTTATCAACCTTTACTATTGAGTGGCTTTAAGAAATAGATATAGCAATCAAAGGGTGGTGCTCCTCCCCAGATTTTGATCAAAGGCATTTATTGACAGAGCAATTTGTAGCAACATGTGGAAAACGGACCTATTTAGAGAGTAGATAAGGTACTTCTAAGATAAAGACATGTATAAACTGCAATTTTGCAGTTACTTGCTACTTGTGCTCTGCTGTCAGAACTGTGCCATGTGATCAAATTCCAATATCACTACAAAACTGGGAGTTTTGTAAAAAAATAATCAAATAATGTGAAAATCTGTGTTAAAAGATTTTTATTTAAAGCAGATATTCATGTTGTACATGAAGATATATATACTGAGCTATAAAGCTGAATAATTATCCTGTATATCCAACTGGTAGTGTATTTAATTCACCCGAAGCAAAGTATTTCTTAACACACTATATGAATCTCTTGAAAAATGAGCTTTTCCATTGATCTAGGTACATAGCTACTCATTTTAGAAATCAATTACTTGGTGCACCCTGATAAAAACCTAAATGAAGACAGTGTTAAAACCAAGAAAACAATTAATTCAAAGAAAAATATTGTACAGATTTGTTTCAATTACATCAAAGTCAAAGCTGGAAAATGTGATTAAACTTAAAAGAGATCCACTGTTAAGTTAATCAATGAAGATTAAGCCTCTGAAATGTCTTTAACTGTGTGGTAATTATATGATTATAATTAAAGCATTTTGTATTTGTGGTCCTGGATTAGATTATATTTAATTTTTAAAAGCACATGAGATTCCCCAATCCTATGTTTTCTCTACTTGTGGTATCACTGAAGGGCAAAGTTAAAGTTATTTAGGTGCCAGACTGCCCTAATCTTAATGTGTTTGGATTACCATTATGTGTAACCAGACTCAAAGAAAACACTGACACAGATGCAAAATTTCTTGAAGGACAGATCCAGTTTAAAACAAATTATGGGCTAAATTAAGATAATGTATTTACCTGGAGACTTAGAAAGACTCATCTTGCACTCCAAAATTGTGTTGTAAATACAGGGTGGATTTGCTGCCAGGATAACACATTCTCTGCTTTGGGTACACAGTGACTGAGCCTTCACAGCAGAGTTACAGCTGCTTCTCTATAATTGCAACAGCATCGACATGCCCTGACCTAGGTGGGTTTTTCCACGTGCACACACTGGGAATCAAGTGCTACTGAAGACCACAAAAGTCTTTCTGTTTACTTCAGGGACTCTAGGCTAGTTCTGTAAGCAGAGACAGAGATTTGTCAAAAGGTTTTACATTCTACATGGAAGGACAGACAAAATGCAGGGTAAAGGGAGGATTCCCACTAATGTTTTATACCTCCTGGAGGTTTCACCTCTTCCTCCCTGCTTAAATTGCCTCGAAGGCCTATATGCAGACAAACATGCCTATTGGTGTGAAGTGCAAGTTAGCAACATTAATTGGGCAAACATTGGGCAAAATGGCATGTCAAACACCTTCTACAAGTCAAAACTCCCTGGTTACCTATACAAAGAAAAAAATGAACTAGTCTGATTGATAGCTTTCCAGCAAGCTGCAATATGAGAGGTTTTAAGCCAGCAAAACACCTGCAAGCAAAAGCAGGTTTTTTATACAAGAATTTATAAACTATTTTAAGTCTGTCGGTGCTATCGTGTGCTGCTGTCCATTTCCCAAATGTTAGAGGCTGTTTATTCCACTGGCAAAATGTTTAGCAGAGAGCGTAACTTCTTCCACAGTCAGCTTCCACATAACTCTATTAAAATGATGCCCAACCTTCCCATGTTCTCATTGCATCATACTCTGACTCGTTTTCTGTTTCTTTCTTGGTTATGCTTATATTTTGCATTTGCATTTACAACATAGTGCAATTCCAAACAGGAACTTCTTGCAGTCAACTAATTTTAAGACTTGTCGTCAAAAGTTGTGATTGTACCGAGTTCTGCCTAAGTAGTAGGAATTCTTCTGCCTAAGAAGTACGAGAATGAAGCTAAAGCAATGGATAAAGAGTCAGCTTACAAGGCAATAACAAATGGGAAGAATATAGACAGCTGAACGGGAGATAAATTATCTTTCTAACTTCTTACCAAGTTAGCAGTTTTTACAGCAATTCCTGATTAAATCTTTTCACCAAAGATTAAATCCCCAGTTTGCAGTGACTTATGAAAATACTTTCAATTGTTATTAGCAGGCCTTAATTGCACCAATATGCTTTTCACTGCTTAAAAAGGCCTTTGTTCTTCACAAATAGTGATACAAAGGTAACAGCAATACTTTAGTGGCTTTTACTGCTTGGATGCAAAATAGGAGTCCTTAAGCTTTAAAAATCTTTTCTCTCAGAGATACCATCTTTTGCCTGGAGCTAAAGGAATTAGGGGATATTTACATGATTTAAGTCTAATTTTATAGCATATTATGTTCCCTTTCTGCTGTGGAATCAAATACTAGAGGATTTGATTTTTTAAAAATGTAAATATGGGTAAAATGTAATAAAACTATTGTTTGTATGGGAAACTTCCATGTTAATCTGGAAACAATATGCGATATTGGAATTGTGTAACTTGGTGGTCAGCAACCGGAAAAATAACAATAGCTCTAGGAAGATAAGTAAGTGTGATAATGCATACATAATTCATGCTACAAACTTGGAATAAACTCAGAAATTACATGTTAGCTTTGAAACTTTATTGTTTAGGTGACAGGGTAAAAGAAAACAGTCATAAAAACATTGAGACAGATACGGATGAAATATTACTAAAATCTGATAAATATCGTGGTTTAATAAAAACTATTAAACTCAGAATTTCTAAAGATAATTTCTAAATCATGTTTTCCCACTATGAACTCCAGAAAATTTCAGCAAGATTTTAGTGAGGGAAACCATGCAATTGGTACAGAGGAGGAACAGTTGTTGCTTTTCTCTGAAGATAATGTTTAGCTCAAGGCAATTGCAGAGTAAGACCAGGCTGCCAATATATAGAACCACTGGGAGAGCTGCTGTTTTATACAGATGGGAAACAAGAGAATTTACTAAAAAGGAACAAAAGACAGTTAAAAATCTTTGAGAATAAAGTCCTGTGACAAATATTTGGGCCAGTTAGAGAGAGCAATGTGTGGAGAGAACTATTGAACGAGGGACTGTGGGAGGTCTATGAAGAGCCAAATGCAGTGAATCGAGTGAAATCCCAGTGACCTGAGTGGGCAGAGTATATGGTTAGGATGATGGAAGACAGACCAGCAAGGCTTATTTTGGACAGCCATCGTTAGAAGTTTCAATCCTCAGGCCAGTGAAGAAGAACATGGAAAGATAATATTGAGCAAGATCTAATTGCATGTAATATGAATCACCATAAAAAAAGGAAAAATCTGAATTTGGCTAAAAGAGGTAGGAGAAAAACTGCCAAAAATGCTTTGGGTCTACAAAGCTGAGGGATAATAGCACACAGACTTTAGGAAATTTCATGTGACTTCTCCCATCTTTAGTTTTGGAATGAATTCACAGACCAATGATTGCCTTCACTCTTGCTAGAACCTTGTAAAGAACATTTTGAGGAAGATAGTAATGAAATAGCTAGCAATTGTTTATTCAGAGCTTAACTTTCCCATAAGTAGTTGGGAATGAAGCAGGAAGGGTATAGCTTTATAGCTGTGTACACAGACACAGGGCTTCTTTTGTGACAAATGAAACATGAACCACTCTACACCAAGAAAAAATAGCAAAAGGATGCCCAAACTTTCAAATTGCATTATATCCCTTCCCAACTTTTTGGATAAGAATCATCATGGAAGTGGCCACATGCCACAACAGTGGGCATTCAGGTCCAAGTCTGGTAAAACTCCACTAGTAGGAGCAGGGGGGTTCTATTTTCTTTTTTAATTCAGTGGGACAAACCACACTTGGAGAAGAATCCGCATGAATGAGGATTTGTAAGAGCTAAGGCCAGTATGAGAATCTTGACAAATGACTGAGATATAACTCTTATTGGTGCTTTGTCAAAACATTCAATGAAATCAGTCGTGGCCTGCTGGAATTATCTGAGAATTATCTGTGCATGTATTTTCTCAGCATTTCAACAGAAGTAGACATTCTTCGAGTAGTTAGAAACTAAAAAATGAAAGGACATCTTGCAACTGAGAACATGGGGGAGTTTATTCTGTTTTCACTCTAGATTTGTCTGTTTAATTACAAGTCTCCCAACGTGTATTTATGACCCCTACTCATTCCAATCAACCTCCTATCCCTCTCATTTACTTATACAATGAAGTAAAGGGGTTTTTAACTTCTGTGACAGAAGATGTTGCTAAAGCAATGTTTTACTGCAAAAATGGTTGCACATACTGACTTTGCCAAATGAGACTAGTGTATGGCCAATAATGCCACCAGCATCTAAATGAGCAAGTTTGCATTGGAGTAGTTTATGGATCAGATTTTAGATAAACCTCAAGTATGCAAGCTACAAAAACATGTGCCAAAGCAGCTCTTACTTTTGGTTTAAAATTCTTGTACTTAATATTAGTGCTTTCAAGCCACAGGCAGTAAACATTTAACAAAATATACTGCACTTTCTGAGCGGTCAGATTTCCAGGTAAAACGTGAAGTTGGCTCTTATTCATGTTCAATTTCTGACTTAAGGTTTGAATAGTAATAGAACCTGTTATATACACTATTTTTTCTTTAGTGAAACTTTCCTCACATGTTTGTCTTTTCTTTGAAAGAGAAGCCCTGTAATCTGTGCTTGCCTTTCAACAAAATATCCTTTCACATTTGTCATTGGTCTACTTTGCAGTTCTACAATAATTTTATTGTAAAATGTAGAAGACACTTGGAGATGCAAGTATCTTGTAAAGCACATCTGAGATTTCTCTGTGAAGAAAAGCTTTGTCAGAACTTCAGGATTCCTTCTACTGACATGATTTTATACTGGCAAAACATTTTCACACATTTGAGGTTCATTTTTACAAAAATATTTATATGGTACTTGACTTTGTCCTCACATTCAGTTCAGATATGTGGCATAGGCTTTTAAAGATCATTAGACATTGCTGTAAAGGATTTACCAACTAAAAAGCAGACTCTCCCACTATTAAGCACAGACTTGTTGTTTTCAGAACAAACACAAGAGGGGGCGTTTAGATGATGTTGTCTCTGTTCTTTAAATGCTGCTCTATAAATTCTCAGTAAAACACCGGGCATGAGTAATAAATTTATAGGTTTTGGCTCACATTCTCTCTCACTCACTTTCTACTAGTGTCATCTCATAACTTCTCAATTAAATGACACCATTTTTACTTCAGTGCACGAGCAAGAACCAGACTCCAATTTATTTCCTTTCCATGAAAATTTGATGTACCGCAATGTATATTTAATTTTACTTTACACCCCCTCCCAGTACAGACACATAGTCATGGACCAGATCTTCATGAACTTTGAGACAAGGCTCCTAAATTTCATATCCCACAAATGAAAACAAACAAGCAGTCAAATCATTCCACACTCCATTCACAGTCCACTGATCAATTTTTCTTCTCAACCCCAACTACTTCCCTTCCATCACCCGCAACCCACATACTCTCACCTCAACCCAGAGCGACCAACATACAGCCTTGTACTTTAAACAATGTTTATTGGTTATAAGTTCCTATGTTACAATGATTACTCTAGGGTTGGTGTGGCTTTCATGAATTACACTTTAAGTAATTCTGCATGTGGTTTTCTGGTGGGATGTTTAAGAAAGTGAGATACAGTGAAAAATGGTAGCTGTAAGCTGTGTTTCTCTTATATTCGGGGAAACGTCTGAATGGCTGGTCTATGTTTAAGTTATTTTTTCTACATTTGGTATAAATTTTTATGAGGAAATCGCAGGATTGAAACCTGCCAAAATGTTTGCTTTGGTGTGCTACAGTTATGGATGGAATTAGGTTTGGTTGTCCAGGATGTGAGTGGAGATATATGGAATGCAGAGGAGGTAAAAGAAACCTAGAAGAGTGTCTAATTCATCAGGTGTAGGTGGAGAGACACAGAAGTACTTCTTGTCTTTTTATAGTGTACACACTTCAGCTACTGCAGCTGAGTTTTACTCAAGGGCTTTTGCTGTCCCTGGATTTTCTTGAGTAGGACAATTTGACTATTTTTAAAATTATGTAGTTCTGCTGACAGTTATTCACCTCACAAATAGTATCACTGATGAGTTGTTCTCTATATTACCCCAACAAAAGTTATATGCCTTTCAACTCTTTCCAGTACTAGGTGTTATTGAAAATCTCCCCAGGTCTGCTCTCTTCCATCCTCCCTGTAACTTCTAAGGAGTATCTGCATTTCCAAACTATAAGATATGGCTATTGCTTGCTACAAGCCAGACTATGAATCCTGTGAGATATGGGACAAGAGAAGATCATGCTCTGACATGCAGTTGGGCAGTTTGCTATTTTGTGGAGCTCCTTAATTTTAAGTGACCTAACTTAACCAATGCATTTGGTTGCTGGGTAGCAGAAAGCACTGCACCTATACAAATAACCTATGTCTCGTCAGAAGTGGATGTGGAAGAAGATACATATGTATTGGATGCACAAGAAATGCATGTTCCTGACTGATTTGGTTTTGCTTTTCTGCATTGGTTTCTTGCAAAACTTGACGGGTCAGGGTGCTGTGAGGTATACAGTCACTCTTCACAGTGATGCAGTGGCTTTCTTTTGAAGGTTTATATACCTTTCACCTGCAGGTATGGGTGAGCAGGATTATTCAAGTCAGCAATAGGTAGCAAGATGACTCTAGTAATGAAATTGTCAGGATGAGTGCTTATAAGGAACTAGTCAGGCATGAAAATGGTTGATGAGTAATGAAGGGGTGAATAGACTACAGTGAGGTATCTCACTTCAAAATTAGTCAAATTATTGTAATGGAATGTGGGAATTAATCATATATGCACTAGGCTTCTATCTCACTAGAGCAAAAGCAGGTAAAGGAAACATTCTCAGCACACAAGGTTTCTGCACTAAGATCTACAGTGGTATATGATCATAAATAGTGTTGCTTTTCCTTTGAAACATTTAACATCTATTGCTGTTAGAATCAAGATTCTGGACTAGATTCACTACAATTACTATTCTTCAACATCAGTTTTTATGAAAGTATCAAAAAAAAAAAAATCCAAACATTCTATTTCTTTTCATAATGGGTAAACTGCAATGCAGCAAGATGCATGGATATCTCTGTACACATTACTTGAAACAAAATCAGGTTAAAATATCCCTGCTGCATAAAATAAGCTTTTAAAGTGATGTTTCTTACCCCCAAAGAAAGTATAACACACAAATTACCCAGGAAATGCTTCTGAAACTCTTTATCTCTCCATGTATATTTTTATACTTTGTCTTGGATGGAAGCACCTCAAGTTGGCAACTGTCTTCTATTCCCCTCACCAAATGCAGTCTTTGGCTGATACATGAAGGTCGGAACATTTTCACAGAGTCAAATATTTTCCTCCAAATACTCTTTAAAATCAAAAGCTGAGGTCACATAGTAAATAAGAAGACTACATCAGTTTTCAAGTAAATTGATATATTCTTACTCTAATCTAGCTACTGCTGCACAATATTCTAGAAAGTTCAGTTTTTCAACTGGCAGGTGTACTTAGTAAATCTATCAAATCCATCACCTGGTCAACAAATTGATGAATTTTGACAGCAACTTCTCTGTGCACTTGATAGCCGTTTCTGTTTCTGAATTAATTCCCTTGATCTTGGTAACTCGTGGTGCTAACACTTCATCCCCATTCTGCCTTGAGCTTTTTGGGTGAAAAGGCATGATTAGATTCCTGTCCAACACCCTTCCAAAGTCACCAGATTTTCTCTTTTGATGTGCTTTCATGAGCTACGCGAGTGTCATATTTGGCAAGGATGGTTCACCAGTAGGGAGAGTGGGAATAAGCAACAACAGCCAAACAAACTTTCCAATTCAATAGCAAAATTTTAACAAAGGTTGCTTGAGATCCTCCTTTTGCTCATTTTTTTTTTTTTGCTCCTTTTGCTCATAACATATACAGCTAAGCTAAGCTGTATATGTTAAGCATATTGCCTAAAACTATGCTGTTCTTCTGAGTAAAAGCACAGCTTCATATAAAGAGTAAAGGCACTGATAAAGCATGTTTTGCCCTGATACAACCTGAAATGATTATATGATGCTTGCAGAGCATTCAAAGCTAGACAGTTCCTAACAAAGCAGACATCTGGGGAAACAGCATGTGCTGTGAATCTTTGGGCTGGTAAGTATAATAACAAACACTGCAGGCAAAGTTGGTAGAAAAGGAAAATAAATTAATCTGTTCTCGGTCTAGTCTGGAGGTGGCTCAACTGTGGAGCTCTGCAGTCACAGCCTCTGTGTGGCAGTTGATGGTGAAGTTGTCACACTGAAGGGACTGCAGCTGTGCTGAGACAGTTACCAGACTGCATGCTCCCAACAGGAGTTGTTCTAGTGTGCAAAATGTCTCTGGTTGTATTTCATATGGTCAGATTCTGAGTGGGGAATATTTCTTAATCATGACTTTTTTTTTCTTTTTTTTTCCTCAGTGTCACAGCCAGCAAATTCCTCATTCACATCAACACGAAACATTCCTTCCAACTGCAGATATTCATTCAGACCAGCCTACAGGAACGAGAACTTCAGCTGGACAAAACACACTTAAATGTCTTTGAAGTACTGCAGTCTGAAAAATTATTTTGATTTGATTATATAAAGTTGCTGTCTCCTCTAACAGCACAATGGAAGAGGAAGCTTTGGGCTATGGAGGTGCTGTTGGATCCAAGTCTAATGTTTAGACAATTTCTTCTGCTTATTTAATAATAGACACAGTTGAATCAGTTCTTTGCCTCATTAACTTCTCTTTGACAAAATTTACTTGACATACTCTGCTTAGTGTTGTGCTTTGGCTCTTTTATAAACTTTTATTTCAGACTCATCAGGGGCTTTACGAGTGTGGGACACTAAAGCAAGCACATTTACAGTTGCATTGTCCTATTGGGAGACTGCTGGCCTCACTTTTTATACCTCCAGTTTTAATGTCATTTGAGTATCTCGTATGGCTGGATCCTAAATCCTACTGAAACACTTCTTTTATGATGGAGGAGCAGGCTAAATCATCTACAAATCCCGTCTCATTTCAAAATGTACTCACTTGAAAGCATGTGCACTTAAGGACATTATCTCAAGAACATTTTTGATTTATTCACAAGTATTGTGCATTACCAACAAGTCCACAGAATTGCTTGGAGTCTACTAAGTTATAGCCAAATTTTTGTTAGGTTGCATGCCAGGGTCAACATGGTGAAGATGGACACTTTTCTCCTGCATGTTATATCTATGTAATCCTGAGTTCTATCAGCTATGACAGAACGGTATTGTGAGCCGCAATTAATTTCCTTTACAATAGTGTGGATAACTTCACGGCTCATTAGACTGATGATTTCATTCTGAATTGTTGGACTTGTGTAATCTTGTTTTCTCTTCAGCTAGCTTCCCAGGGTCTCATTGTCATTGCTGTGAAGCTTCAGTAATTCAATAAAATTCTCCTCATCAATCTGATGGTCATGAATTACCAAGCCTTGTCTACTCTAGTAATGTATGGTGAGTATTATTTTATACAGTGAGAAAAACTGATCTCCCATTTAATATTTCAGCTTGCTTTATCCCTCAGACATGCTGGAAAATGTGAGATTCTGATATTACAATCAAGGAAAAAAAATTTGGAGACAATCTAAACAAGTTATTGGCTAGGGAATATTGACGAATGGTGGAACTATGGCACTGAAGTGGATTTCACTTCCACCACTACTGACTTGGATTCTTTTTGCTGCTGCTTTAGATTAACACTTGCCGTCAAGTGGTACAGCTCTGGCTTCAGAAGTAAGGCACTCACTGAGAGATAACTCTGTATGGATGGTGAATTTATGATATCACACAAAAGGACTTAAGAAACAGCCATGGATGTCCTGGGTTGAGGTAAAACAGAACCAATTTTCTTTTCAGCAATTTTCCTTTTTGGTTAAGCTTCTTATACCTAATTAACTCTTTGAAATTAATGGAATATTTGTGAGACACTGTCTACTTCTAGCAGAGGTAAGACCTGATCATTTCTAATTTATGCCAAGGGATGATATTCTTATTGCTATAACACTTAAGGTCAGGTAACTTCATTATTTGCCCTGTTGGAGGGTCAGAAGTGAAAAAACATAGAGGTGTTGCATCTGTGGGGAGGAGCAGACAGGACAGGTGACCCAAACCTGACCAATAGTGTATTCCATCCCATCTGCATCATACTCAGTATAAAAGCTGAGGGATCAAAGAGTTAGCCGCTTTCTTCAATGGCCAGTGTTTGAGGAGGACTCTGTTCGTCTTCCTTTGATCTCATTCCATGCATTCCTGAATCCAGCTCAAGAGTCCAGTTTCTTCCAACCCTGAATCCAGTCTGAGACTTATGAAGTGCCTGCTGGTGGCAGGACAGTCATCCTGGGTGCTTCACAGAATCACAGAATCACCTAGGTTGGACGGGACCTTTTAAGATCATCTAGTCCAACCAATAGGAAAAAAAAAAACAACCAACCAAACGAAAAAACCCAAACAAAAAACAACAACAACAAAAACCTCCACGCACACCATACCACCCAACACTAATCTATATCCCTGAGCACCATGTCAACTTCTCTCTTGAATACCTCCAGGGATGGTGCCTCAACCACCTCCCTGGACAGCCCATTCCAATACCTGACAACCCTTTCAGTAAAGAAGTATTTCCTAATATCTAACCCCTGGCGGAACTTGAAGCTATTACTCTTTATCCTATCATCTGTAACTTGCGAGAAGAGACCAACCACTGCCTCTCTACAGCCTCCTTTCAGGTAGTTGTAGAGAGCGATAAGGTCTCTCCTCAGTATCCTCTTCCTCAGACTGAAAAACCCCAGCTCCCTCAGCCTCTCCTCATAAGATTTGTGCTCCAGACCCCTCACCAGCTTTGTTGCTCTTCTCTGGACCTGCTCCAGCACCTCAATGTCTTTCTTGTGGTAGGGGGCCGAAAATTAGACACAGTACTCGAGGTGGGGNNNGTTGAAGAGAACCAGCCCCAGCACTGAGCCCTGTGGGACACCACTTGTGACCGGTCGCCAACTGGACTTCACTCCATTCATCACCACTCTCTGGGCCTGGCCCTCCAGCCAGTTTTTAACCCAGTGGAGAGTATTCCCATCTAAGCCATGGGCTTGATCTGGTTCTGGAGATATTGCATATATTTCATTATTTTTTTCTTATTATTTTATTAATATTTTCATTATTTTAGTTTCTTTTTTACTCAGGATGCTTTTTTTCTCTTTTCCTTCTCTCCCTGAAGAGAGATGTTCTCCCTCTGAAGGGAGAGAGGTCAGAGAATATCTGTCATTTATTTCAGTGGTCAGTCCAGCCCAAACCACATCAAAGGAGAAGTAGAAATCACCAAGACACAAACGTAAAAATATTTTATGAATATTTTTATAAGATAATGGTAATAGCTATTTCTGGTAACCAGAATTTTGAAGAGCATCTGCTTGCCTAAGTGTGCTAAATTATGATGTCATGACATTATTCTTGGACCTATACCAGAATATGGTACTTTCATGAATGACATTAAGGTGGCTTCTATTCAGATTTTTCAATCTCCAAAAAAACCAGCATGAAAGATAAAGGGAAGGATAAGAAAAAGTGAGAATCAGAACAATTTTCAGTAAAAAAAGAAAAGAAGAATGGAAAACCAAATGCATATTTTGGTTAACTGCTGTTAAAATAACATTCAGATAAGGGGATACATGACTTTTTATTTCACACATCTTATCAGAAACATTGAACTGCACTTGGTACATGGGGCAAAAAGCCTGTCATGCATAACTTGCTTAGAAATATTAGGTCCGTTAATACATGTAGAGTTTAAGTTAGCAGTTGAGAATAAGATTTGCCTTCTGTTTTCATTATTCATCTATTTGTGTCTCAGTTCTCACCTATGAAGGAGAATTAATTTATCATTGCTACAGAAATTTTTGACAAATGTAAATAAATAAAAGATGAAAAAATATTCACATATTAAAGGTGATGCCTATACATAGAATCATAGAATGGTTAGAGTTGGAAGAGACCTTAAAGATCATTGAGTTCCAACCCCCCTGCCATGTCCAGAGAAGAGCTCCCACCAGACCAGATTGTTCAAAGCCCCATCCAGCCTGGCCTTGAACATGCTTAGGGACAAGTCTAAAACCAAGAGCTGATTTCAGTGTCATTTGTGAAGATCCTAACAATTAATGACAAAATGGTTCTTTTGATAACATTTTGACCTGGTTTCAGCTGAGATAGAGTTAATTTTCTTCTTAGTAGCTGCTGTGGTTTGGATTTAGTATCATGATAACGTTGTTAGCACATATTGTTTTAGCTGTTGCTACGTAATGCTTATACTAAGTCAAGGACTTTTTCAGCTTCCCATAAAAGCTGGGAAGTAGCATGGCCAAAGGAATATTGCAAACCATAGATGTCATGCTCAGAATATAAATGGGGTTGGCCAGTGGGCAGGAATCTGTGACTGCCGTTCAGGATGGGCTGGGCAATCGATCATCCAGCGGTGAGCAGTTGTCTTGCATCACAATCTTGTATTTTTTTTTTTTCTTTATCTTCTGTTAATGTTCTATTAAACTGTCTTTATTTCAGCTATCTCAAAAGGTTTTTTTCCTCTTTCTACCTATCCTAGGGGCAGGGGGTGGGATATGTGTGAGTGAATGACTGTGTGGTTCTAGTTGCTGGCTGGGTTTAAGCCATAAGACATTTCAAGTAAAACATCTACAATGACATGATCCAATATAATACAGTGCAGTACGGATTATAAAAATACTCTCAATTTGGTACATTCTGTGTTCTGATAACCTCATATCATAACATCGCTGTCTTTCACTGTTATAGTTAAATACTGGAGAGCTTCCAAGAAGAATTGGAGGAAAGGAATTAATAAATGAGAAGTGAGAAGGGTTTGGGACACACGCTTTAAAATTTTATGTTATAGAACAGATAATGACAAAATTTTGTTTAGAACACATAAATAAACATCATTGTAGTTACATTATATTTAGAATCTAACTACATTGTGCTGTGTTTTTTGAGTAATTGTGGCTTACTCTCAAATGCATATACTGAACATGTAAATGCATCACTGCACTTTCACTTTCATATTTAACATGTATTTTTAAATCCGACTGCATTTATGATAACATTTCTTTCAGAGTGAATATTTGAATTATGGAGTGTATTGGTACCTAAATCATAAGTATAAAACCAAATAAATATACAGTGGAGTTAGAACATTAAAGACTAGAAATAGCACTTTTTGGCATTCATCAGCTAAACTGCCATTGTTTAAACATTCTTTTGGATTATATCCAGTGCGCACACAGTGGCAATTGCAACATGGCACCAGCAAGTTTATTAGAGCATCTGAATTCTGCCAAACTCATAGGGCTAAGTCTTGAACTTAGCTAGAATGTTTTTATAGTACATTCTTTATGTAAGCTATTTCTATTGCTGATTAGATACCAGTCGGAAATTTCGGTTTATAGAGAATCTTTTGATAGCTAAAGGTGGTGTCACAGTCATTGCACCAGTTTCATGTATGGGGACATGCTGGGAGGAAATACAGAAACCTTAGATAAGTTTTAAGTAGCATCATGAGACTAAGAAGGCTCCAGCTATCATATTACTGGTTGAAGCAGCTTTGCTCTTAGCCCTGCACGAAAAACTATGAAGACACAGCCAACGACTTTATATCTTCACCAAGAGAGCAATGGAAAACACACAGACAACTAAGTTAAAGGAGAGACAACTAAGTTAATGGAGACTGGTTAGTATGTTGTAAGAAGCCTACGTAATACCAATATCTGCACAGTGCTGGTGTGAGGTCTATGACCATTAACTGTAATATTCTGCCCCAAAGTGCATACAAAGTGTTCCCACGGAGACAAGTGGGAGCTTGGGAGCTGCAGTGTGTTCTGAGGATGGCTGGCCAGAAGAATGTAAAAGGACTCCTTTATTCTTCACTTCAGTCCTACAGCAATTCTTTCAGTTCTGCTGGTGCTTCTGCTCATAAATGTGAACAGGCTTGATGAAGCAATTGGTGTATTTCCAAGGCTTGTTGGAAAACCTATTCAGATAGTTTTACTATTCTCTATTTGCTGCAGAGTGCTATGATGACCAATGTGGTACAAGAATCTACCAGCTTTGATATGAGAAGACGTTTTATTTCAATCCTACAAGGCTGGTACATTTTTTTTCATTGATAAAACACTAAGAAGTTTTGTAAAAGATTTTTTTTTTTTTTTTTACTTCTGTATAATTTTGATTTTTAGAAAGAATAAGAGATGGAGTATTTGATTCTTTTGGGACTTCTTCAATGGTTTCTCAACTATGTTCTCAAATACCTTAGTAATTCCAGAGATTTTAGCACAAGTTGTATAATGTTTTATAGTGATCTTAGTATCTCAAATTACACTCTCCATGGTGCACAGTCTTTTAATACTGTAGCTAAGTTGTTGTTCATATGAGGAAAAAGGCCTGTTTTGTTTGATCTAAATGGAAGAGTGGCCATGGCTTGCACTTTGACATCTGGAAATACTGGGTAGAATTACCAAGTTCTACACCAAAAGTAGACATATTTATTTATGTCTAGTAAATTACAGGTATTTAAAATGTATTTTCTTAAAGAAATTATCCCCTTTATATTTCAGTTCTATGGCAAATCCATCACAGGCTTTTTATTTTTCATAGCAGGGAAGAGACTGAGATTAACTGCAGATTTCTAAAGCAAGTCTATGTGCCAAAATGTCTGTTTCTATTTGCATTAGATCTTTTTGTAATTATTCAAGTAAGGTCTTAAAGTCATCATCATGCTCCATAATACTACATTTCATTTACTGGAAATGGAAGTTTTTGTGGGCAAAAGACTTCTCTAAAAGCAATACACGTCCCTTCTGTTTCCCCTATAGCAAACTATATTTAAGGCAGCACTCAACACTAATTTCTGAGTGAAATTTAAATACGTTTTTGACTTAAAAAGCTTACAGTGCTTAATTTTTGATTGCTTGAGATGCTGCCTCTAGATGCTCATTGTCCAGATACTTCTCCATGTATAGTCTTACTCAATTACATTCTCATAGCTACAGTGGCCCCTTCCACAAGGAAAGAAAGCACACATTTTTCTGAGCAACTCAAGTTACCATAAAGCAATCAATTCATTTGCTACAGATTTCCAAAACCTTGTGGTTGTTGTCTGTTCCACTCTCAACATGGGCATGACAGTCATAAACAATGGCTAGTGCCCCAAAGGAAAACAATGCAGGCTGTAGGTGATCAACCCTTTGATGTTAAATCTTTCGTCCTGTTAACCATGGTAAGCAATGGTCTGGGGCATGACGGGAAGCTTAGCAGCATCACTTTCAGCTCCGACTTGAAAGAAGACAGAGAAAATTTTGAATACATTCACAGAAAATTTCTCCCCAGCAAGGGAGAAAACATTAAAGTGCTTATTTGGGACATGTACAAAGGCAACTTCCATGAAGAGAAGAGATAAGTGACCTCTTGGCACTGCATATAAATGTTATGAATTATGCAATATGTCATGAAGTCTTTGTGACTAAGATAAGGAATCTGTCTTGGATCTATTAGAGAAATGGAAGCCAACTGAGAGATGCCATCAGAGATGTAACATGATCAAAGTGATGGATGGAAATTTCTTGTGTTGACATGTATGGGACAAAACTCTGTTACTGTAAAAATAACCCAGATGTTACATAAGAACTTGAATGAGAAATTACCCACATATACAGACAGCTGTGTCTAAGAGGTTGTGGAAGCAAAGAAACCCTCTAGCAATTAGGCTTGCAGGTGATCTGGAGGCATGAACATATCTTGGAGAGCTAGAAGGAGATATCAGGAAGGCAGTTCAGCTTTGGAAGATGGAGCATTAGTGACTTTATAAGGAAATCAAGATGATTTCTACAGAGAATAGAATGATGACTATTTTATAGTACAGAATCCATTTAACTCACTTTACTGGATACATAATTTTTTGAAACTTTTGCCTGCTAACATAATAGTCACATACCAGATTTCTTTTGACAAGAGAAGAAGCCATTTTCATTTCAATAGTTTAAACCAAGAGGCATCTTTACCATGCAATTTTTCATACGAAGCCATTGTTTAATTTTATTTTCCATGTGATTAGCTAAAGGAAAACAATTTGGCAACCATTCTTGTCAATCAACCAACCATAAACCCATCCAAGACTTAAAACCTGTGTTTTCCAACTTTGGACACACCGTTCTCTCCTGTTTCGACTCTATTTTTTCAGCTTGACTTTCAAGACCTTTGCTACGTGATCTACTAAAAAGTCCCTGTGGCTGTGTATCTATTTTGTGCAATGGAAACTGAACTGAAATCACCCCTGTTTGCCTTAAACCAGCCTTGCAGCTGTAAGAAAGGCAATTTTTCAGGACAGAGACCGCATGATATTCCTGTTACTAAGAACATTTCCCCTAAGTTGTAGGTAAGATATGTAAGTAACAGTGGACAGTTCACAGTGGGGTGGAATGAGCTACATTTACTGTGGAACTGAACTCAAGTAAAATCAACCTACCCGTTGCTGTTTTCAAAAGTGCTACTAGAATACAGATTGCAGGGTTGAGGCTACATATGCACGAGCACTGATATAGCAGATCTTATTTAACTAATGAAACAAAATGTGAATCAGTGGAGAATTTCAGTAGAGAGATCATTGCTAGCAGCCATGATCTGTAAGTCCTATAGCCATACCAGAGACTCACATACTTCCTTTAGGGAAATTTACATCCAGCAGGGAACATGCAAACAGCACAAGTCAGTCTGAGCAGTAGGAGATAAAATTCCAAGTTTTGGATGGTTAAAAAGTCTTTGATGTTCTACATGAATAGAAAATACGTGGAGACCTAATACATACTCTCCAAATTTGATTCAATAAAGCTGAAACTCTCTGCCTTGCCCTTGGCCTCACAGTGCATCCCACATTAAAACCGTTCAATAAAATTTGATACATTGCCAACTGTTGCCTGCCTGAAGATTAAACTACTTAAGTTTTCAATTACCTACGATATAATACAACAAAGACACAAAAGTAATGTCCTTAACCCTCCAGCTGAGCAATCAAAAAAAAAAAAAAAAAAAGAAAAAAAAGGAAAAAAAAGGCTATTTACACTGGAGGAAAGCTTGAATAAAGAGATGGGCTTTACACTGTGCCCTCAAGGTCAACAGAGAGGGACTTGTACCCATATAGCTTTCTAGTATAACTATGTCAGTTTGGGGCCTGATTTTAAACATACATAACCCTTGACATTGATGAACTTCTTCCAGTATGAAGATACTTGATCTAAGTAGAGCTGATACAGCTATTTCAGTGCAAGTGTAACTCACTGACGAGTGAATGCTAAGGGACATGTCTGCACTGTACGCTGTCACAGAGGTATCTGAGCTAACTCTAGCTGATGGAAGTCAGAAAAGTGTATCTGTATTAGATGGCACTGAGCCTTCTGAGAGACAGTTATAGGAAGTCAACCACAGAATTGTGATAATGTGGTTCTGCTGTTTCTGGGCTTTAAAATGTGCTTTAAATTAAAGCTGCTCCATGGACAAACCTGTACACTTAGAATTAATTAGTTGGTCTCTACTGTGGTTCTGGTTTACAGAATATAGACTTAATCACTACTTCCCACTGCTTGATCCCTGTAGATCTGACCCTTCAACTAACAAGAATAATTTTCTTTCTGTTTCTCCTCACTGACTGTAGAAGACAGCTAGATAATTTGTTCAGCTAGAGAAATTCACATTGTAAATACATTACTTGAGATTAATCCTATTTTGAATGTTTTGAACAGAAGAGCAATATAATAAGAGTAAGATCTTAATTCCAGTATAACTACATACCCATCACTAGATTAGTATCATAAAAGTAAGCAGAACTAATTAATCAAAGTGGTACAATTTCTGCATGCAGAAGATGCAGCCTCAGCTGCTCTCAGAGTATGGGGAAGAAAACACTGGAGCTGAGAAGTCTGGTGAGAATGTGGTGTTCTCGTGTGCATCTAAGAGGCTACCAAATCACTTGGTCTCAGCTATTCTCAGGAGGCTTGCAGCAGTGCAGGAGGAGAGAACGTGTATCTCAGGTAGTTAAGTCTCAGATCATGTAAGGCTCTTCAAGTGAAAAAAGCATGCTAATTTGCACTCTGAAGGGAAGCAGTAACTAAGGTTCTGGTGCAGTGTGATTCTTCTGACCAGTTTGACTAAAAAGCGGGTCACTGCATCTGCACCAGCTGGAGCTTCTGAGTGACTTTCAGGAGCATAATATGTTTAGCAAGCAGCATGGTAATCTAATCAGTGAATGGAAAAGCATGACTGTAGGCAAAACGTGGCAGAATGTGAAGAACTTACTGGTTAAAAAAAGAAAACAAAACGAACTTCCCTCAGCTTTTCTGAACCTGCATTTGTTTATATATTTCCAGGTTTATAACTGATTTGATTTCTATGTTACAAATCTCATTGCCAAACATTTTAATATTATATCAACAGCAATCTTAAATAACGTTTTATCTTACCAGTTGTATACTCCTCCATTGTAAATTGCTGCTTCAATGTGATTTGAAGAAACATATGCAAAAGCATCTGGTCTTATTTGCAGTTAACTCCAATCTGCAGACTCCTTACTTTGGTAAGAGTCCTAAAGGCAGCTCCTGCTGAAGTCACGCATTATGATTGAATTTTGTACATTTTCAAAGTCATAACAAGTTTCTATTTAAGATGTCTGAATTAGTGAACCGACATCCCAACGAAAAGACCAAGTCTTTTATTCAGTGGAGAAGTAACTAAATATTGCAGGGCGTGACAATTTTGTTGAACGGTGCTTTCAAAATGTTGGATAAAGGAATATTTGAATACTTTAATGTCGATCATGACACTATAACATGTTAGGAAATTATAACAGATGTAAAATTAAGATATTAAATAATATAGCTTTTCTTTTGGGGAGCTATGAATTGTCTTACGTAAAGATAGTAGACTGCCTGTAAGGGCTCTTATTTAGCTTTAATCTTATTAGGTCTAACAGAGAGAACAACATTGACAAAAATGTCAATGTCTGTCTCATACATAAAATCAAATTATCCATCCATCCTGACATAGAGTGGAAAAAGCCCTCCTGTTTAATTCATTTTTATTTTGTAGTAATTTGTAGCAAACCAACAGCACCTCTGCTGAAAGTGTTGGACCAACCCCCACACTTGATTATACTGGTGAAAATTTAGAATTGTTGCCTTGAAATCAGAGAAGCTTCAATGAATTAAATTTGACATGTACAAAGAGTATTTTGGCCCATTATCTTTCTGCAGTAAGAAGAAACTTTAGAGAGCTTCCCTGTTCTGCACTGTAAATTCCTAAATTGTTCTATAAATTGCAAAGGAAGACAACATTTGGCATATTGGATCAAACTGATGGTATAAACTGTTAATGTCAAAAGCAGCAATATCAGTAGCAGAAAGTGCCAAGAAGAGGTGTGGAATAACCTGCCACAAGGGCAGAAATATGGGGAAATACAGGAAGAATGTATATATCTACCTAAAGAAATTGAATAATACAGGAAATGCATGGAAGGACATTAACTCTCTTTTCTAAAGTTATTTGAAAATGCATCTACGCTATATAAAGTATCAACACTTACTCCTTTTATTAAATATTTAGACTAAATTCTCTACCTAAAAAAATGCTGGGTACTTCTTTTGCATCCAATGAATATTCATTGAGAAGTTCATTGGTGGGTGCCTATTCAAAACTGAAAGATCAAAAGGGAACTGTGTCAATTTTGTCCTTTTCTGGGTTGACTGCTATTTTTTGATGTAATAAATTGCCAATTTTGGAAGGGTAAAGAACAGAAATGGAAACGAGTATGCCTTTCAGGAGACTTTTGACTGTGCCATTATGAATAGTCTCCAAACAAACAGCTTGTTGCAAGCCATTCACATAGTAGATAGACATCCAATTGTTAGCCATGCAAATAGCCATATCCAATGGTCAGACAGCTGTTAGCTGGCTCTTAGAATGATTGGTAACCAGACTGTTGTAGAACTAACTCATGCCTACAGGCTTCTGGATCTCATCTTTTTCTAAAATCTTCTTAATAAATTGAACACGTTTTATGGGATCACCCGTCTGTTACCTCCCTTCTCACCATCTCAGTAACAAGTAGACAACAAAACCGAAGAAAGAACAAGTAGGAAAAACTTGTTTACAGGTTATCTTTACAGACCGGAGTTTTATCCCCACGAGAATATCATAGGTAAAATTAAAGCCTGTTTTCTGCAACCTTTGCAACACCTTTGTTGTTCTGAGTGTAAGTATGTTACACAGGCACACACATACACACAGAGACACAGTCATGCGTGCTGCTTATACACTTACATACATTTTCTTAATCTTAAAGCCATATTCTGAAAATGCATACACCAGGAGCAAACTTAGACTTTTAAAGGTTCATGAAAACTGCCACTGATCTAGGAAAGTCCTGTACAGGTACATTTCTAGGACACCAGCCAACAGTGTACTCTTTGGATTGCAGGTGGTTTTTCACATCTTGATTAAGTTTCACACGTTGCAACAAGAATTTGCCTAATGTAAATTAACTAAAAATACTTCTGATAAATTTTTAAAAAAAGGAAATTGAAAGCTCACTAGATGTCATTTTCCTGGTAGTGCCCAGGACTGCTGAAGTGTGGTGGAATTCTTTAGCCGGACTGTCCAATCTGTTTACAGGACTCAATCTATAAGCCAAATTGGAACTGATAGTGGGAGAAAATGGGTTTCTCTCACTTTTATCAAATCAGCAGTTTCTGACATTTTTTCAGCTGATACTCATTTAATAAAATCGATGGTGATTGGGCTTAGGTAATCTCACCCCTACCTTCCTGCCCTTATTCTCTTAGATTCTCCTGACCTTATTTTCCTCTTCTCTGGATGAAGTCTTCACGTGCTTCCTCTTCCCTCTTGTTTCTATTGCACCAGGCTGTTGGTGTCTTTGGAGACATTGACACCTTACTTTCCAGCTCTGGCAAAACCTAAGCATATTGGTAGAATTCTACCAATTCCCCAAAGACAGTAACATGTCTCTGCACTGTGTTGCTGCCTCAGATCTCTCACTTCTAGAGGAGCAATGCATATTTTCCTGAACAGGCTCTCTATAGAGCCAACACAGCTTTGGGAATCAGCTCCCTGATTGTGTATTGAAACTTGTAATTATATCATCACTGAAACCTACAGCACTCAGCGGGAACCAGAACTCAAAGGTTAGTGGTGACATAGGTGTGTTATATTTGATTTCCTTTTGTTTATGAAACAATCTGTGCCTTTGCTTTCTGCTACCTGAGTACTTGAATTGCAAAATTTTAAACTGAGGTGAAGCCTTGCTGTGCAGCTTTTAAAATTGCTGATTGATAAGAATAACATGCAGCAGAAAGTTAGAGTATACTTAAATAAAATTCTGAGTTAGGGTACCCAATTGAGGAGACAGAAACCAAATTTTCTGTCTGCAAATGATTACTGATGATGGGGTTTTTTTTATTCAACATGAATTGTAAGATTATGTGGGTGCACATCTTCCCCATTGCAGTACCTCTCTTACAAGGTTATGTTGTCTTTTTCTTTACCTATGCTTTCTCTGTTTCTTCTTATCTCTTTCTGGTTCAATGACATTTTAATTATGCCAAATAAATGGGAATTGTTTCTGCAACAGAAACAGAAGACATGCATATACAGCCATCTCACCACCTTCTCAGCGTTCTGTATAACCAACTAAGGAGGTCACTCCCCGGAAAAATACTTTCTTTCTAGAAGGTAGGCAACTCAGCACAGGTTTCCTGGCTCTGAATGAATATTCAAACCAGACCACGTTCTTGGCCTCCAAAATTTCCTCGTGGAATGTGGACAGGATTAAAACACTTGTGTCTATGGGTTGCAGTAGGTAGTGAAGGTTTGGTACGGTATTACATGGCATCGTAATGCCCAAGTCCATTTAGGGGTGACCTTCTGTTTAGCTATTTTCCGTATCTAAAGTTAGGGCAATCTCTGTACCTCACAGAGAAGTGAGGTTAAGAACACAGAGGTTAAAGGTCACAACAGAAACAGAATGATTGAAATGAGATCCAGAACTACATAAAGTTCTCCCCAAAATATGAACAGTTAAAACAGAATTTGGAGGGACTGCAATACTTAATATTCCTCTTGACATTTGTCGCTGAACTACTTCCTTCTGAACATCATGCTTTTATGAACTTCTTGGAATGTTCTGCTAAAACTCTGCCTTGTCCTATGAGACTTCCAAATGGACTTATGGACTAATAGGCTTTCCCTCTCATTTAGTACCTGAACTGATTGCAAATGTTTATCTTATATTTTCCAAAGCTATTTGGAATCTAGCAAACGCTTCCTCAGTTTCAATTACCTAAATATATCCATTAATCAAAGACTCCCAGCTGCTATTTTTCAGGTTCTTCAGACTTCTTAATAGTGTATCTCTCATTAATTACCGCTAAACCTGCTTTAATACTCCTTACAAGGTATCTGATTTTCCTGTTGCCGGATGTGAGTTCACTAGGTGAAAGTTACCATGAAATCACTTAATGGGAACTTCGATCTCATTGTTTTTTACTAATTATTATTTATGTATCCAGTGCCCCGGGTGTCTATGGAGCTTAACAGGCATTTTTAAAAAAAGCCGTAGCCCAATTAACTAAAACAGTAACTATTAAAAAAAGGTGCAGGCATTTGGGAAAAGGGCATGATGACAAGAACGACTGTGAGATTGAAAGGTCACAAATATACTTACTTTTGCAAATGAAACTTGCCCATTTACAGCAAGCTAAAATGGAAAGATTGGAACAAAGACGGAAGTGCTTAGCACTGGGTGCCTAACTGGAAGCTGAGGGCTTTGGAGAGAGATCTGAAAAAAGGAGAATTATTATGCAGGGATAAGAAGCATGAAGCAAACAAAAGCATGTGTCCTTTGTGAAAGAAAGAGGTAAATGGAAGTAGAATCTGTCGGGCTGCTGGGGGGAAACAGGGTAAGTCAGTAAGGGGGTTAAGGCTAACATTTCCCTAGCTAGTGAGGATGAGAAGCTATTTGGTAACATCCCTTGCTGTGCTTGGAGCTGCACACTACACAGAGGACATTGTCCAGGCCACAGAAGAATTTACTGTCTGAATGATAGTTTAGTTTTATCCACCATGGTTCTTGCAGGTACCTTTGCCAAACCGCTGCTATGCCAAAGCTTAAGAATAGGCTGACTTCCAGCATCAGAAACTGTTGGACTATCGAGGCAAGGTCTGGACCACATTTCATTAATTTCTCCACTGTAGTGAATATGCCTAACAATTAAAGGTGCTGTATAGAATTTGTTATTCTTCCACTTGACTTCCTTGTAGGTTCCTTGAAGAAACTTTTTCTCCTGAGTGGAGATGCAAGGATTCAGTTCTGTTTTCCTGAACAAACCAGCACTTGGAACTTTGTAGTTGCAGCTTGTCCAAATATTTCTCTCACATTTAAAGTGCAGATTCTCTTTTGATGACACTTTTGATGATATGGGGAATGTACACAATTCTGTGCTATTTCAAACCTCTTAGTACCAATAACAGAGATGGTGTCAAATCTTCAGCTAGTGGAAGTTAAAAGTACTTCTCTTAACTTTATTGTAACTACCTTGCTTAACTGCAGTTCAAAATGTAACTTTTACCTTGATTTACTGGATTTTAATAATTTCATGTATGTTTTTATAATGGTTCAAATCTTGGTTCTGATTTGAGTATATTAACTGAAGTTCAATTACCACACTAGCCAATCTAAAACAAGAAGGACAACTAAGGTTGCATTTTTTCTAACAGTGACAAAAAATTGTAAATATTCCTGTAAATATTCCCTCTGCTGTTTGTTTCTTCAGTTATGCTTCTTCGTATTCACTAGGACTGTAATATTTGTGTCAGTAAGCTGACAATGGAAAAATAAAGCTGTTCCTTGATTGTGGCTGTATGCACTAGTTAGTAGGATGCATTCCCTCGTAAACTGCTTTTAAGGATGCAGGTGCTGGCACATCCTTCATAACAATGGTGCTGCTTCAATAGTCCTATGTCCAGAAGTGGATGGCTGCAGGCCAGTATCCAGTTAACTTCCTGGATACAAGGAAAAGCAAGCTATCTATCTCCTTTATTTTAAATATACCTCTATTTTTCTAAGTAGAACCATTAGTTTTTATTGATGGGACTAATGCTTTGCATTTACCCCAAATTACAATAGGAAAGGAGATGCTTAAGGGTAACTGGGTGATGAAAGGACTACATTAGAGTACAAGTCCAAAGGCTGCTGTTTCCTATTTGTAATGCTGAATCCACATGCAAGTCATATTTAAGCTATAAACGGTGGCGCCTAGGGAGTATACACTCAGATTGCCTTGAGAAACTAAATACTTTTATCAAATCACCAGATGGACTCGTGTTCAAGAAACACTCTTGAAAAACATGGCTTTTCCTATATTCACCTTTAGATAATAAATGGGGCTTTCAGCAACCTAAACAACTTCATTAACTTGTTGCCCCTGATCTTTTACAGTTTTACTTAGAGATGCCTACTACATGTAATTTCAGATTCCAGATAATTTCACATACCATACATAACTTCAACTAGCCTCCAACAGTCTGCCTTATTTTAATAATCAGAAATATTTTGCAGTTCTACTAGGTTCAACTTTTTCATCAGAAAACTGTTAGACTATGCCCATTCGTTTTCTCTCATGACAGAAATATCATTGCAATTGGGCAAGTTTAATGCTGTGAAGTTTTAGCTTCTGAAAGAACATGGTTTGGGTACTTGTTTGCAGGAAATTTTGGAATGAAGAGACAGGCCCTGGATAAATGGAAGAAAGAGACAGAGTATGTGATTTTCTTCATGGCAGTAGAAAGAGACGAGATTTGATTCTCAGGATGTCTCAATGGGGCAACAGTCTGTTTGGGTGAAACAATTTTCATTGTAGTAGGAGAAGCATTGGTAAACATGAAGATGTTATTGAATATACTTCAAACCACAACAGCTGAATAGAGTTCTGTTAATTCAGATGTTGTTAGTTGCAAAGCAAAGGGGAAGATAGAGTTTTCTGAAACAAGAGAAGAAGAAGAGTAAGAATACATGAGTTAAATTACCTCCATGTCTGTATATATATTTGAGGAATATGTCAGATGATCAAGAGGAATGATACAGCATCTGACAGTGATTACGGTTTTGGAGGCATAATAGAAATTCTGACGGGTGGATTGTGAAGTGAAATCTCAGTTCAACCAACTGTAAGAAAGAAATCAACAGAAAAATGAGATGTCCTTAGTGTCATATCTAAAAACAAGCTCACAGCTATAATCTGACAAGTGGAATAAAATACATAAAGCTGAACATCATCAGCAATAGCTGTAAAAAGTGAAGGCATCTGAAAACTGAGTTGTCTGTGTATCCCTAGTAAATGTTGTGTACTTCTCGTATACTATGTTTGGGCCAGTCTATCAAAGTATCCAGAGCTACAGGGCCACAGTCAAAGCCAAAAAAATTTAAATCTCAAGGTAGTTACAAATATGACCAAATCTGAATGGAAGAGCATGTGTAAGATCTGAGCCACTGTAAGCTGTAATAAATTACATTCTCCATGACAATGAAAAATTTGAAAATAATAAATAGCTACAACCAGCATTGGGTAGGAATGAATATAGGCAGTGATAAAGAGAAGAGGGAAAGACAAAGAGAAATATACTGTAGTCCAACAGAAAGTCGCTTAAAGTCACTTAAATTCACAGATGGGAAAACCAAGTTTTCTTCCTTGAGGGATTCAGGAGAAAATGCTTAGCTTTTACAAGTGGAGGAAGAGAAAAGTTTCTTTCTCAACAGTCAGATGACAGGAATTGGTGGTAATTTTCCCAGCTTCAGCTATGAATATTGGTTTCCTTGATCAGACATTAATAACAAAAAACTCCCCACTGAAAATGCAAATACTGTGAATTTTAAACTATTCCTTTAAAACACTGAGGAAAACATACACAGAAATGAATTAGGGTGGCACTACAATCGCCAAAATTAGCCTAACTTTGTTAATGTTAAAGCCAATGATAAAACTAGCACCAATTTTGGCAGTATTGGTGTTAGGGCAGTGCTGAATGCTTTTGAAAATTACCCCCTCAGAGGATAACTGAACCATCAACCACAATTGCCTGGTGAAGAGTAATTCTTGCCAGATGAGTTGTTTGTTTGTTTTGCTTTGCTTTCGTTGTGGGAAAGCATAACAAAATTAGTAGATTATGAGAAAAGTGGGGGAGGATACTGGAGTTTTAGCAGAACGGTCAACGCGGTTCCTCACAGACTCTGCCCTTTAGCTCAGTTTGGCAGGAGCCCTGCTCCACTCACTGCCTGATGGCTGTGATCAAGCCAGAGGGGGAATTTACCCAGCAACAGAGCAAGACGTGTGGTGACATTTATAAAGCTAGCTGACTTTCTGGAAATTTATTCACACATAGAGATGGACACTTCAACGTTATCCTACCTTAAAGGCCACACTATTAGCACAGGCGAATACAGAGTGATGCTACTATCCAAGAAATATATTGCGTTGGAGACTGAAGGGCTAGAAATACAAGCTAAACACATTTACCATGAGAATGTGATTTTACCATCCAGTGACCTGAGCATATTTAATCCTTATATTTGTTAAGGGTTCATCCTGAATACAATTTAGAAAAACACAACAAACCAGCTTTGAAAGCAGTTGTGCTGAGATCATGGGTAGAAATACTATTTAGCAAACTGGACATTACATCAGGGTTTCTAAGGTGATATGTCAGCAACAAAGAAATAATGCAATTCAATCTTAAGCTCTTAGGTTTACTGAGAAATAACAATATTTGATAAACAATACAGCAATAAACCCCTAAAATATCATAGGATTATTAGACTTTGTGATACTGCATTGCTAAAAAGATGCATCAGCTGCATAAAACACAAACAAAAGAAGAATGATAACCCAAGTACTGTCATCTAGGCTACATTTTACACAATATAAATTTCAATGTGTTAAACAAACAATTTAATTTCTTTTATACTGGCATGCACTGGCTTGAAGATCTTACAGAAATTATTCTGGAGAGATAATTTAACAATGCATTATGTCTGACAATTTCTCTTTTTTACCTAACGAGCGAGGTGGATGGAAATACTAAGGCAGTTTAAAAAAAACAACCCACATTCACTCAGAATGAAGAAATAGTAAAAATATTTTGGAGAATATCATGCTACAAAGGCAAGGCAAAAGATGCATTTAAATCAAGAATGAACAGTTATCTACTTTTTCTGACGCTGAAATCAGAAAGGGGGTTCCCTCATATTTACCCTCTAAGCTTGAGTAAATTCAAATTTCCCAGGATTCTGTGTGCTTGTTGCCTTCTTTTTGTCTGGTGACGTGGGCAAAAAGGCAGAAGCCCACCACACGCAATAGGAGCTATCCCAGGATGTTATTGGGATGTGAGCTTTTTCCAGCACTTGATGGGGTGAAGGCCTTTACATGACAGTAGCTCATTCAAGTCCCTGAGGGAACCTCAAAAGGTCTGTCTGTACTGCGTTACCTGTGCCCAAGTACACATTTTTGTTCATTGTGGTTTAAGTAAGTTGTGTGCTGCTTAATCCGCCCCTGAATTTCTCTCTGGCAAACATGCTTCCTTGCTCCAGACCTCAGCCAAAGCATGAGACAACTCATAGGAGCAGCATAGATGGCTAGGGAATTAAGTCTTGCGTGCTAGCTTGAGCCATAAACTAGCATGGCCGTATAGACTTACCAATAAAGATCGGTATTATGATGTCAGCTAGTTAGTAGCTAGGGATGCTGAGCCAAATGACCTCATAGAGGCCGGCATCTTGACACCACAGACACTTACAAGTAATTACCAATATGATACAAGACACACAAATGGAGCAGCATTTTTCCCATTGACATTCGTGCCTCAGCCAGCACAGGGATGGCTCAGTAACTTCTAAAGGCAAAACTGTTAGTCAGATTTAATTTTCTCTTATCTCATCACCAACAACTAATTAGGAATATTCCCTGGTTTTGTGATTTTTATCATGGTCGTAATACTTGATACTTCTCTGTAAAGCCCCTGTTTTGGAGCCATGTGATTATATCAGACAGAAAATTTCCAGACATTAAGGTTGGGTTTTGTTGTTTTGGTGTTGTGTTTTGTTTTGTTTTTCTTTTTTTTTTTTTTTTTTTTAAAGAAAAGCTGTACACCAAAACAACAAATAGAAAACCTCCAAATTCTTAGTTTTTCAACAGTCATTATTTCTGTGGCCTGACATGACTTCAGCTTCTGAGGTAAACAATGTGAAGTTAATGTCATGTTAAAAAAAACAAACTACAAAGCTGTGTCCCCCAAGGAACCAAAAGAAATTGCTCTAACTTTTGTAACCACCAGCTGAGTTTTGATCTGAACCAGGGACTTCTATTTACTTCCAATCTTTTCTTTTACCTTTTCTCCCTCCCCAAAATATTTCTAATCATCTCTGTTAATTAAAATAGTTTGCTTCTTTAATCAGCCCTCAGACTAATTCAGTCTTGTTGAGGTTACCCAGTATCTTCCATCCATCTAAATAAAAAGAAATGTTCAGAAGAAATGTTAAGAAGGGCAGTTTAAAATATTTTATAGTGAGAAATATTTGAAACTTTCCTTGTTGGCTCGGAACGTGCAGTTCCTAAGCCAAGTGTCCATTCTGGATTATGTAACTAAACTCTCACTAATATAAAAGACACAAAGACTTTTCTTTGGGATTTCTACAGCCTGTCACGCTGTTCTCTGAACCAATTGTCATTTGTTTTGTGACACAAATTATTTTTAGTGATTCACCTTTTTAATGAGAGCAGAAGGGAAACAGCAAAGAAAACATTTCTCTAAACTGTTTTCAGAAAGGCCCACTGGAATTCAAAATGGGTCTTATTTGGTGTACTTTGCATAATTTGTCACACTAAATATGAAACAGATTTCAACTGCAGCTGTAGTGCATGTGTTAGTCAGGAAAGCTTGAGTCTCACAGAACACAACCATTGGCTTGTTCAGAGTTTGTCAAAATTGTAATCTCTGGGCAAGATGACACTGAGTAAAAACACCATGCAAAAAGGAAACAAAATAAATAGTCAGGAGCAGACACTGCCCACTGAGGATTCCCACAACACCTGTTCTTCCTCACCTTTGTTTTTGGCAATCTACATCATTGGTTCCTGTTAAACGTACTGAGGGAGGGAGCAGCTATTACTTTACTGGTCTGTCTCATCAGTATTATTGTTATCACATGGGGACATGTGCAACGAGAGAGACATACACCTTGCCCTGCACAGGGGATTTCCCTAGTTATGTTCACCAGGGACCAGCCACAGCCGCTGCTCTGTAGTTGCACACCTCATTTGCAGCCAAGTAAGGCTGTGTGAACTTCAATTTGAGCTACTGAGATGGCTTCAATTAGGCATTACACTTCTCAGGTGCAAATGGTGACTTGCAGTAGGTCTGTTCTGTCTTCGCCAATGTGGTTTGAATTTACAACTCCAACAACAGAAATAACTAGAACTTGTGTTGCCATGTTGATAGCAGCTCCCCAAAGATCAGTGTTTGCCTTCTGAAGTGGAGGGTGATCACTGGTGTCTGCAAGCACCACCCTGAGATAGCAATCACAGCTGTTTCATATATATATATGGCTACAGCAGTAACTAGACCTTAACAGTGAAAACCATAATCATAGATGAGCTGTAAAAATGAAAGTATTCTCTATTTCTATATAAAGATCTTGATTAAATACTATTAAAAGAATAGAGGATTTATCATATAGCTTTTAGAAAATAGGAGCTGTTTTTTAACTCTGTGTTTTCATCTCATTAACAATGGATCAAGAAGAATCTCCTCTGTGCTACCACAATGCAAGCACATGATAGATGGAAGAGATTGGCTCATGACACTTCTCACTGTTAAAATGTCTAATATTTCATGTTACAGCAGCCAAAATTTAGTTGTTCATTATTTGGTTTAATGTTAACATCCAAGCAAAACTCTCCCTGTGCTTTTCTCTGCAATCCTTAATCTGTTATGGACAGCAACAATCCCAGGCACAGGAAGTACATGGGAAAAAAGAGTCCTTCTTCATGTTGTTACTCAGGCATAGTGGCAAGGGGAATACAAAAGCGACGTGAAGCTATGGAGGGTATGCTCAGTGAAGGTTACAGTGTTGAAATGGACAAAGGCACAGGACATAGGTAAGGAGACTAAGTGCATAGTTCTGTCAGTACTTCAGAAAATGGGAAGTAATTGTGTAATTAAAATCACATACTTAAGTAGTCAAATTAAAACTGTAGAAGAAACTTTGTGGAATTTCCTGTTTTATTTCTCTTTAGTGCAGTTTTATGTAAGTGTTATCTAGGTTCAAGAAATGCCTTGAGGAATGACATATGCTACAGCCAACAATATAACAATGGTTTAACTTCTGACATGATTTTATGACTGCTTCTTTCCTATGCTTTATGCCGCTGTAAAGTTTAGTAGTTAAAATCTGCTAAGTGTCTTATTCTGAACGGATTTCTGTAAGGCCCATTCTTGGATCTACCAATGTGATACAACTTGGGATTTCACAGTACTCAAACCTATGATCTTCACTGAGTAAAACAAGAAACACAACTGTTGAAACTAGATATTGGCGGCTGATCAGTAAAAAAAAAACCTCTAGTTTTCACTATGGCCCAGCCAAAAGGAAACCATGTATTTATTTATGTTGACAAGGGTCCACTTCTTGAAGCATGAGCAGGCATGCAGCTTGAGATGTAAATCTAAGAGCAAAAGCTTTCGTGGAGCTTTACTGTGCCTTTTTCCTTGGTGTTTTGGGGCTAGGGAAGTATTCCACCATCTGAGAAATATTTAAGTAAGGCCTGATCTTACACCAAAGGAATTCAGTAATAATACTCCTGAGCAAAACCAAACCTTTAATTTCCAAGCCAAACCATTAATTTCCTGAAACACCTTCATCTCTTCTCCTCCTGGCAGTTGTTCCCCTTTTAACCTCCCTTTATCCTAAAACCATCACAAGCAGTTCGAGTCAGCATTACGGAAAATGAACTAGCCATCACCAGGTAGGAGCAGCTGACGTACAAACCAGGATTCGGTCACCTAGATCCTAAGACAGACAGGGCCTAACAGAAGGGAGGCATTTGAAATGTTGGGTTCTCCAGAAAAAAAAATGAAGAAATAGTTCCTGCATATAACTATCTATGTATAGTTGCACTCTTCCCACATCCAGATGACAGACCTTGCCAAATTTTGAGGGAAGACCTGTGAATGAAGAGATTCAAATACAAAAACAAATCTTGCATATTCATTTTCTATTTTAAAATTTTGGGTCTTTGATACTTATGTGTTTAATTTTTGTGTCTTTCAAATGTGAAGTATCTTTGATTAGTGGGCTTAATAAAAGCATGAATCTGAACTTGGAACATCAGCAGTAGTCTTTCAGTAAGAAAGGATGAGGTGATGAGAAACAAAAGGATTTTATGATTTTTGCCAACATTTCTGTAGCAGTCAGCTGTATTCTGCTCCACTGCATCTAGGAGGGTATTGAAAGTATTCTCTGTGGAATGTATCTTTACAAAATAAATGCACAATTTCTTTAGACATTTTATGCCTTTTTACCATGTAAACCAAAGTTCTAATTGCAAATTAGAGCAACTGTGACTGTGACTTCTTTTATTTGTCATTTGTATGTTCCTAACATCGTTTGTCACTACGCAGCAGAAATGGTTGAGCTGCCTTTCCAAATAAGAGAGTGAAGATTTATACCTTCCTTGTAGTTTTAAGATCCAGATATCTGTTCACCTCTTCAGGCTCTAATAGCTTATAACCTGAAATAAGTCAACTGCAGCTGTATGAATAGAAGTTCTGTGTTTGCTTTGTATTTTTGTGGAGAATTGATACCCTCTTTTTGTATGTAATTTATCATTGCCCTATTTAATGAATTTTACCATAAAGCTTGAAGTTCAAAAAACATAACCAATTTTTAAAAAATATTGAGTTGAACTAGTTTGATCTGAATGAGCAGTCTAAAATATGCAATAATGTGTAAAGCTGGCAACAATTATAGGAACAAATAAAACATTTTTTTTTCTCTTAAGGCTTGGAGAAGAGAATCGCAAACAAAAAAGAGCTAGAAATGTCAATGGTTTAATGTTCTTTCAATGCTGAGTTTAACTATAAAAGAATCTCTGAGGCTCTTCAGGATGTGCCAACAGGTCAAAACACTTTCCAGTTGCTCTAACTACTTCTTAATAATGTGGAACTGTTTGAGGATTTGACAAGTCCCGTGGGTAAGGAAACACATATTAAACAGCCTTAGAGAATTTTGCTCTTTCAGTATTGAACCAATGAAATAAGAAATGGTCCTCCATCCTCTTCCCTGCCATACAGAGATCTCTTCCAATTTCAGACTGACAGCCATCATTCAACTAAACTGTCATATCCAGAGGTAGGGCAAAAACTCAGAGAAGTTTACTACCATATTTGCTGTATAAAATAGCTGAGTAAGTTGAAGCATTGCTCTATCTTCCCACATGTTCCTTTTCTCAACCATTTTATTGAGTTTATGTTCATGATTTTGTATTTCCCTCTTTTTTTCTCTTTTTATCAACACCTTTCCATTATGTTTTAAGTAATTTTCCTTTCAGGAAAAGAATTATCTCCCATTAATGTGTTCCTGTTCCATCTTCTCCAACAACCTCAGCAAATAGCCCAGGCTTCAGATGAAATGTCTTTAATTTTTCTTTGACAGTCACTAAGAAATACTTCATTTCTGACTCCAAGTGATTTTTATGCACTGTTACGTGCCTACTACCATATGGCTGAAGCTATTTCTCTTTTTTTTTTTTTTTTTTTTTTTTCTATGTGTACAGGTTATGCACTTGCTCCTTTCCCTAAATTCTGCAGCAAGCATTTTTACATGTAGAGCTCTAGAGCCAAATGAGTGTCAGAGTGGATGATCAGTTATTCAGTTTTAAGATCTGTGAGTAAGCTGTAATTTAAAGTAAGGGTAGTAAAAAAAACCAAACCCATTACTTTATTTGTTTTTCTGGTTTTGTTGTTGATGAAAGAAGGCAAAATATTCTCATATACACAAGTAAGGTCATTTGCTGAGCTAGCTTTAAAGTCAGAGGATTTTAAGAGGAATTCCTAGAATAGAAGAATTCTAAAAAAAAATTGATACACAGCACTGATACTTCATAATTCTGACTTTTACTTTTTTGGTATTTTGAATAATTTTAAACTGAAAAGCAGCTGATTTTGGTTGATGAAACACTTTGCTGCTGTCATCACTCCTGAAAAATACTGTCTTCTTTCAAAACCAGCTCTCATCTATTGGATGCAAACCCTGCTAAATTTTACTGTAAATGAGCCAATTCCATTGGATAATCGTATCTGCCTAAAGACTAGGATTGTATCAGAATGCATTTTTTTCCAATCTATGTATTGTAATTCTGATTGTGATAATTCTATTCTGCTTTTCTGAAGCAAAAGGAAGAAAATAGTTTTACACTATGAACATCAGGGATTTCTGTAATCCATGTCTGAGGCTTGTTATGTGGACAGGAATTTGGCCATTCTAGTTAATTTCTGTTACTTTGTACTACTTCAGGCTTCTGCAATCGATTAAAGGCTAAAGATCAGAGATACAGCCAATCTACAATGCTGTTACTTGTATGCAAGGCAGAACAAAATGAAGGATGCTCACAATTACATAAGAAAATAGTTATATGATGAATGCTTAGAAAGTTTAAGTGTGCTTTTCTTGTAAGGCTTTAATGTCCTGTATAACTTCGCAGCAGTTTCTAGGAGTAGAACATAGCTTGTTAAGATGAATGTCAACAATATTAAACCTGAATAATCCACTAAGAACCTGGCAAATGAACTTTTAAAGGTATCATTGTGCTCCTGTGTCTTCTATCAATGAATCAAGCAGCCTGGTTATATATTGTGTGAATCAGGTAATCTGTTGACTTCTAATATTTTTCTCAAATTAGGTAATTATTAGAAATGACCATTTAGCAAGACATCAGCTGCTGAGTCAGAATCTTATGCTAACTTATCTTACTGTACTCAAGCCACTGTCATTATTTTATGTAACTGTTCTTTATCTTTCTTAAAACAAAATCACTACCTCCTTAAGATTTTCACTTTATGTCTCTTCCAGTGTCACAAACAATCACTTTTTCACACCTTTTCAGGAATGACTCCCCAGTTCCTGATGGTCTGCCCTTACAGCCCCCAAAGCCCAAAGAAAGCTGCAAATACAATCTGAGAGAGCTGTATTTTATTTTGACCTGTTCCTCTTTTCCTTTGGAAAAAAACCTGAAGAACAGACAAGTGTAATATATTACCTCTGGTGGCTTAGCTGGACAGCAGCAAGGGCTTGTAATAAGGATGTGGTAATACACCACAAGGAATCTGTAGACTCATAAAACTTGACCTTATAAATCTCTACGTTTATCAATTCCATACAGCAGCCACTCCCTGTGGTGGAAGTCTCAGACCAATAAACCTGCAGTTGATAACCATATAATTTATCCTCAATTTTTCCCCCTAGACCAGCTAATCATGCTACATTAATAATGTCTGCAAAAAATTGGAATGTCACTTGAAAATAAAGATACTATCTGATTCTTGTCATTACTTTGCATATAATTAAGGCGTTAAGCAAACTAGTTTACAGTGATAGCCAGGAGTCCTAGTTGTTTTTTCTTGTTCATATCCCTTTGTTTCCTTTGTTTAAAGTTCCTCCTCCCATCTGAAAATGGCTTTCCTGGTTTTGGTTTTTGGTTTGGTTCGGTTTGGTTTATTTTCTTTGGTTGGTGGGGTTTTTGTTTTTTGGTTTGTTTCTTTGTTTGCTTGTTTTTGTTTTAAATTCACTTGGCTTCCTGAAGTAGATGACACCTTTCTCTGGAAAGTAAACACTTCAGAAACAAGAAAAGATATTTCCGCTGCAGGGACCACTGCAGTGATATACTCTGCAGAGCTGTATCTTGCACATCCAGCCTCTTCTGCTTCATATAGAGGGGATCTGGATTTGATGCTAGAGACCAAAGTCCAAAGTTCTTTTGAACACAGGTCTGTATGCACTAGTGCTTCTGACTGGGATTCTAGATTTGCCTGTAAAATGCAACTATGCAAACACTAATTTCTTCACCTCATTTGCATGCCTATGTTCTCCACATAGTACTTCATACTCTGGATACACTTATTGATGTGTACTGAGAATGATCTTAGATTAATTATGTCTTTCAATTAAAAAAATTATTTAGAGTAAACCCCCCAAATCATAATGAAAACAAATTTAAGATGTCCTGATTTATCCTCTGATGCAGCATTTTATCTCAGATGGAACAGCCGCTTATCTCCACTTGATAGCTGATTCTAAAAAATATTGCAAAATGGTCGTGAAGTGCACTCGGATGAAATAGGCTATAGAAATTTAAAATAAGACTAAGGAGAAAGCAGTAAATATAAGTAGTTTCCTTTTTTTAAACATCTGCTTGCCTACAGGAATTCCCAATTGCAAGAAAATGAATGAGCTTATGCAAGACAAAGTTACAAAGGATTCATGGAATCACAGAATCATCAGAGTTGGACAGGACCTCTAGAGATCATTCAGTCCAACTCCACTGCTAAAGCAGGACTGCCCAGAGCGCATCACTCAGGACTGCAGCCAGGTGGGTCTTGAAGGTCTCCAGAGAAGGGGACTCCACAACCTCCCTGGGCAGCCTGTTCCAGGGCTCTTATCACCCTGATACTAAAGGAGTTTTTCCTCATATTTGAATGGAACTTCCTGTGTTCCAGCTTGTGCCCATTGCCCCTCATCCTGTCACTGGGAACCACTGAGAAGGCTCTGGCTCCATCCTCCTTCAAACCACCCTTCAGATACTTATAAGCATTAATAAGGTCTCCCCTCAGCCTTCTCTTCTCCAGGCTAAAAAGTCCCAGCTCCCTCAGCCTTTCCTCATAAGGGAGATGCTCTAATCCCTTAATCATCTTTGTGAGCCCAGAACTGGATGCAGTATTCCAGTTGTGGCCTCACCAGTGCAGAGTAGAGGGGGAGAATGGCTTTCCTTGACCTACTGGCCACAATCTTCCCCATGCAGCCCAAAATTCCATTGGCCCTCTTGGTGACAAGGGCACATTGATGGCTCATAGATAGCTTACTATCTACCAGGACCCCCAGATCCTTCTCCTCAGAAATGTTTTCAGCAGGTCCACCGATAACTTGTACTGGTGCTCTGAATTCTTCATCCCCAGGTGCAGGACCCTGCACTTGCTCTTGCTGAACCTCATCAGGTTCTTCTCTGCCCAGCTCTCCTGCATGTCCAGGTCATGCTGGATGGTGGCACAGCCTTCTGGAGTGTCAGCCAGCCCTCCTAGTTTGGTATCATCAGGAGGATACACTTGGTCCCCTTGTCCATGATGATCCTACAAAGTCTAACTTTAGCACATGACTCCAGAGAAGCTAATGGATCCATCAGCCATCAAACGGCACTCAAATCTGTATGCTTTATGTTAGAGATGGGATTCGAGATCGTCATAAGATTTTATCTTACTTGCTTTGCAGAAAAATAAAGTTTCTTCTATCAAAGCCATTGCTGGAAATATAAAACTGAACTAGCTGTGTATTTGATCTGCATGTCATCACAAGGCAGATCCTAGATTCCTGGACAATATCACATATTTCTTGCTCAAGGAGTATGTAGCCAAGAAGAAAACAGAAAAGAATGTTGGCTCACCACCACCACCAAGTGCACTTGAAGGGGAGAAAGCAAATATACTGCACTAAACAATAAGGAAATAGAGTTTATTTTCTCCTAGGAGTAAAAGAGGAGAAAGGAGGAATAGAGAATGATTCTTCAAGATGTAAAACTTCCTTGGGACTATGGTTACAAATGCACTCACACGTCTCCTCTTATTAAAGGTAAAACACAGCTCATAAACATAATTCCAGAGAATTCATTATATTTAGGGCTTGATTTTGGATTTGAGGAAACTGTTCCATGTACAGAAGCTAAAACTATTAAAACTTGCATGAGTAAGGTTACATCAGACCAATAGTCACTCAGATTGTCAAAATATGAAACAAGACAATCCATTTGGAAGAAAATATTTTGAGGGAAGACAAATAAATCAAAAAATCTGAGCATGATTAAATTTACTTTTCTTTTATTCCCTTTCTTTTTGTTCAGGAAAAAGAACTTGCTATTTTCAGGAAATCAGTTCACCTTGACTGTGTAATCACCAGCAAGGACAGCTAAAGGAATAATAATGACAGCCTAATATAGAAGTTCTCTTTCTAGTATTATCTTTTGCCTAAAGGCCATGTGGAAGAGCAAAACTAGGCACATTTCTTTTTCCTAATAGCTGGGCAGTTTTAATATTTTGGTTTTCCAGATTTTTTTCCCTGTAATATAAACTTTTAGTAAAGACGTCTTCATATCCTAATCCTTTAATCATGTGATCATTTTAAAATGTATTTTTAAAGATATGTTAACAAATTCACAATTATGCTTACAAAAATAATGCTGTGATACCCTGGCTCCTTCAGTCAGCAACAGCTATGCCACAGATTTTATTTGGGCTAGAATTATTCTCAAAGAACTTTTGGGTACAGCATCAAACATAGCATAAAATACAACAGTTTTAATGGGTCTCACAAATTATTTTGTAGTGGAACATTTCAGACGAATTGGAATGTTTACTAGATTTTTAAAATATATGATATGATACAACAATAGGTTTTACCCTGTATCAAGATTAACATAGCAATGAGCTGGTATTTAAATCGTTTATTCAAGCTAGTGTAGACTTTTGTTGTAAATATGTAATAGAAATGGTAAATTGCAAACATTGGATCTGATTCTGCAGCAACCACTAACTGCAGAAGTTGTATCCCTGCTTTCTTTTATACAAAGTGATCTGCCAGTCTTTCAGAACATAATCCTGCCTCATCAAACTGGTTCCACGGAGGAATTTTATGTCCAATTATTTGAATGACTAGGATTACATATGTAAGATCTGCAAATTCAAATACTTGTCCTCATCATATATTTTTTTGACAGCTGATTCATTCAAAGTATGTCTACACCACATAAGGGAGAGGAGTGAAAAGGTCCTGGAAGTACTACTAGCCTGAGAAAATAAAAGGACTATCTAGTGCAGAGTATTGGTGATGAACATGCCAGTTGATCTACGCAAGGGTTATTCTTGTTAGCAAAGTGCCTGGCAAATTGGGTAAGATTGTTTTTCTACCTGAGCTGGCTTATGCAGGAACAGTAGAGGTACCAGGGCTCAGTACTCTTTCCAGTGCTCAGGTCAGCTGTCAGAGATCCATCTCTGACACCTCTACATTGCTTTGTGGTCAGACTGAAGCAGCGTAAGCATTCAAATATTTAAGGAGTCCTATTCTCTGGCAGGGATAATGGGCTTTATGGACTCCTGAATCACATTTTCCTCTCATCTGCACTTCTGCAAAGGTAGTAAGTGTAAAATGCTGCCATTCCCCTGAAGGGGGGCATTAATTTCCCGCAGCAACTTTTTCAGGTGCTCAGAAGACTGTATGAAGTTAGACTGCTGAGGCTAATTAGTTCCCATAGGGTGAAAAGGCAGAAGAAGAAATTTGGCAAGGGTTCCTTTTGTGAAAAGCCCCATGTCATTACAGCTGCAGCCTTATTTTCAGAGATTTCCAGTCTTAGCTATTGCTCTGGAACCCCTCCAGTTCCCTGAACTCCATCAGGACGAGCCGACATAAAAAACCCACTGAAATAGTTATGGTAGAATGGTTGCTCAAGGGTAGTCTATTCTAGCAGAAAAGTGATTTAACCATGGAACAATTGCTACTTTTCCAAATAAAAGTCGTCATTCTAGGATAAAGCCCCTTATTCCAGAAGAGAAAGTTCACATGAGGAGTTATTTCACTATAAACGCTGGTCAGTACAACCATATGGTCAAGTTCAAACTGTCACATCTACAGAAATAAGTGCCATCTCTAAAGATTTTTTTTTTTTTTTTTTGCAATACATCTTATAGTTTGATTTCTGCATTAAATGTTTTCTTAGCAGATGTTGTAAGATTGGGATATGACTGTGTATATGTTTATATAGTGAATGCTCACAATGAAATCCTAGTCAAAAGTGAAACTGTCCAGGATTTTATGCTTTTTACAGAGAAACTGACGTACTCTCCACAAGAAGGAAAAGCTTTCCATATGTACTATGATCTTCTGAGTTAGGCAGTGCACATGTGTGAAGCTCTGTTTCTTACAATGGACACCACAAAATATGAGAATTACTCAGTGGTGATCAGGTTGCAGGGGGCAAGGAAGCAGAGCTTCCTGGCAGATGGAGCAGAGGGCTGACACTGTGGAAACAGATTCTATTTCTGGCTCCTTTACTGACTTGCTGCATAGGCTTTGTGACAACGATGATAATAATCGCTTTTGTAACATACTCAAAGACCTCATGTGGGATGTAGATAACTATCTTCCAAAACAAATTGAGTGTATCTATGCAATTTATAAGTTCAGTGAGTCTTAAAGACAATATACATTAAATATTTTAAATTCTGATTATCTTTCAATATGCCTATAATCATTGGACACTTTCCAATTAAATTGCTTCCTCTGATAACAACTGGTAAGTGCTTCAAGATAATTTGAGCCTTCTCAATGCAGGTTCACTCTTTGATTTACCTCTGTGCAATGCAGATTATAATGAACCTTTAAATTCTCCCGTGATGTAATCAACTAATAACAAAAAAAGCAGAATCAGTATTTGTACAATCTCTCAATCAGTTATAGCAAATATTACTTTTAGGTATTTTGCTGTAACTACTACTATTGTAGTATTTTGATAATGAAATAAATAGATTTGTAGGAAAAAAAATCTAATTCTTCCTTTCAGGCTTTGTTGGCTTCTGTAATTGGGTGGAGATACTAAGTCTTGAACACAACCGCCTGTTACTGTTGTATAGAACTGTGTTCTATCTCAGCAGAGCACTTAAATGTCTGTCAGGAGATGCTTTGGGCCTCAGTGAACAGAAAAGAAAGGTATGCTTAAAGTTAAACATATACTCAAGAGAACAGCCTTCTAAATAGATAGTAATTCAGAATTGGTTCACTGGTCTGTGAATCAACGCATGGAAACAAGGAGGGAGAGCACCACAATTGTTCTCTCCTCCTCATTGTGGAGGAACGATGTAGTAGGAGAAGCACCCAATGCTTGTTACAGGCATAGTTGTGATGCAGCGGCAGAATAAACACTACAACTGATGGCTGGCAGAGAAGAGCAGATGATCGCGCAACAGTGGTTTAGCACATTGTGGGGAGAGAATAAAGGGACCGTTTCACACCTTCTGTATCTTAGAAAGTGGGCAAAGAGGTCTAAAACTTCTCTTTCTCTTAGCAAACACATTGGGCTTGTCCTACAAGGTATGAAACATTATCTAGTTGATGCGCAAAACCTGCATGTTTTCTTCAGATTTTTCTCTCTTTCCACAATATGTAGAAAAAATGTGCAGTTTTACTCCTGACAAAGTTCTAAGGGAGGCTTGTTGGTTTATTTATTTGCTTTAAGCACCAGGTTACAGAAAGCTATTGTACCAAAAGAAAAGAGGCAAGGCACAATTCATGAAGGAAAGTATTGATTTTTGTTGAATGTAAAGTCCTAATTTATTCAGCATATTTTTAGGCCTTTCATTTTATCCTTTTTTAATTAACTAATTTTTAAGCTTTATACCTTGTACAAAAAAAATTTATTGGAATTTCATTACCATTGTTTTCCTTGGGAAGGCAGCTTATAATCTTCATGATATTATTGTAAAGCCATCACTAAGCAACATGCTTTGGCATTTGTATAAGCCTTTGTCCATCTCCTTCACCCAAACGCACGCATTTGCATTTACTGTTAAAATATTATGGATGCTGACACCAGTTTAGCCACAAGACCTGGTGTTAGACTGTCTCTAATTGATTTAATTATTCATAATTGCTCAGCTGGGGCTTATGTGTACTTCAGCATGATTAAGGGAGAACATACAAGTCTGCAGCTAATGATGTGTTCCATCATAATTTACAACCGTGAAGTTGCTAGAGCTAAATTGTATAGGCACAGTACATTTCTAATCCTGTTTAGAATGCTTTTTCAGACCTTGCCAAAAAAAAAAAAAAAAAA
>VZRU01013525.1:215199-246916 GCA_013398155.1 Pedionomus torquatus
TTTTAAGGAAGAACTGGAACAGCATGCTGTCTTTTGGTTTGTTTAAATTAAACAGTGGTAGAATCAGGAGATCAGCAGATCTGAGGCCGTTGCATATGTGATTTAATTGCAATGCATTTCTTCAGTTGCTTTCTTTCTAACTGTAATTGTTCATCCTTCCTTTCTACTTGCTCATCTTGTGCTAAATATGATGAAATTTTCTGTGAAAATGTTGTCATTTGTGATTATTGAAAAATAAAAGTTACTTCTTTCAATATGATGCATGAAAATGATCACAAAGTGGTTTCCTTAATTGTCACCAAACATGTTTTCATAATTAGTTCAAGACAAGCAATTCTGACAATGCCATGTACATTTTATGAGACAACATCCCTGAATACTGTTACTGAGGGATGGTGCCTTTCTTGTCTTTCAACAGTTCCTTACACATGGTGAACACTATTGGGGAAAAAAACAATAGCAAAACTAGTAAAAATGAACACGATTTCCAGTATAACTGGATAATTTCAGATAGTGCCTCTTTTTTGTTTCTGATTGGGAAAAAAAAATAATATATTTTTGGAAGTGTATGTGCCAGGAAAGGAAAACAAAGAGTACTGCGAATGATTAATATTTCTGAGATTTCTATGGTCTTAACATAGCTAGTATGAAGTTTGGCTTTTCTTAAGAATACTCAGACTAGTGCCTTAATCAAAGAGAGAAGGCACAGTTTACAGGATCATATTCAGTTTAATCTTAAACTGAATGTTAAACCAGATGGGCTGGTGATGCAGACTAGAAAATGCAGCATCACTGCCCTGACAGTAAAGGCAGTGTGGCTTTGTCTGAGCAAGTCTCAATTGCTGCTAACATGGCATTAACTTTCTGTGGTACCCTGAACAAAGAAGGTTCCGAAAAAGGAGGTTCTCCCCATGTCCTGGTTCCTCACACTTTTCTTTTTTGGACCTTGGAGAGACACAACATGCAGCATTTAGAACTGCAATGTATTATCAGAAGGATGCAATTACAATTATTTATTTAAGCTGGTTCTGAACCAGGGATTCCTGATATGAAGCTGGAGCCAGTAAAGGCTTGAAAAACTACTGACAATAAGCAATTCTTCATGGAACAAAACTATTACAATAGAGGGTCTTTGATCTTGCCTGTCTCCTGTTGCCAATTGAACTTTGTCACCATGCACTGTCATCCACAAGGGAGCACTTTTGAATTAAGCAGTCTACAGCAATTTAGTCTGTTCCAGCTTTGAAGTGCCAACATCAGTCAGGCCAGTACTAACTTTTTTCATTAAATTTTTTTTGAGTTCTCTTAGGAGTTTAGCAGTCCTGGCATTTAGATAACTAAAGTCAAGAAACCAAGGCACTAAGACATCAAAAGCAAGAGGGGCCCCTAAAATACAAATGTGAACAATCATTAGGCTCTAATGGTGCACTTCATTAATGTCCACTTCAAAGCAAAAGTTTACTGACTTTGGGATTGACTAATTTACACATTGTGGGAAATTGCTGCCAGCCATGCATGTAACCACTAAATGTTTCTGGAATAAATAGAAACGCCCTCTTCCTTCAGAAATCAGGAACTGCAAACTGAGCCTTTAATTGCAAGATGGCCTTTCATTTGAATCGGAATGGAAAACCTGTCTAGCGCATAAATCACTAAAGCTTTGTGTGGCTATCATACAGACAGATGTCAATCAGCATCCCCTTGCAAAAATTCCCTCCCTCCCCCCCACTCTGTAGTTAAACAGGAGTATTACAGTATAGTCTGGTTTTCTTTTGGACATGTTCATCTATCAGTGTCTTCAAAGCTTCTTATCTTACTTTGGAACCTACAGCCTGAGTCTTTTCTAAGTAAAACTGGTTACTACCCCACTGAGACTGCATCTCTCTGGGAGGAGGGAAAAACCTGTGCTACTTTAAGTGTTAGTGGTAACCCTTACATGAAAGTACCACTGTGCTAACAAACTGCATTCATATTCAAACTTGTACTAGTGCAGTTAGATCTTTTTTTTTTTTTTTTTTAAATAGTCATAAACTGACCACAAGAGTTAAGAATGTAATTCAGATAATCAGAATGAAAGCACACCATGCTAAGAAACGTCCACATTACGTGAGCTGTCTAAGCAACACCCACATGCAGGAAAGTCTAAGCTGACGGGGGCCAGTTTGTAAAAGAACTGAACACATGCAAACTTTCTTTTGCTGTCAGTAAGGATTGCCTACATTAGAAAATGTGGTTGTGTTTGAATGGAATTGTGATAACTGAGTGAGAGGACAGGAGGCCAGTCACAAGTTAGAGGTCAATGGAAGCCAGGAAAAATTGTGTTCAGCTGATGCTATGGTGAATATAATTTGTCCTTGTCTAAACACTAACCGCTAAGAGATGGTAACATCCTGCCATCTAACTAGATTGCTTCCAATCTTGTTCAAGCACAATCAAATCTTTTATCTAGACAAGCCTCGCTGTGGCTGTAAAATCTCAGCCCCTTTGAAAAATCAAGCTGTTGGCTCTTAATGCATAAAAGAGCCTCGAGAGCATTTTGCTTAAAATGGATCTGTACATGATTGCCAGAAATCCACACTTCAGTGTGAATGCTTAGGAAAAGAAAACTATTATGGATGTGCATTGGGCAAAATATGGAGAGATGGTTGCCAACGGTTATGAGGAAAAATAGGGAAAAGAGTTCTAATGTTTCTGCTTTATATTTCAACTAACTTCCTTAATTTTTAGCAATTACCTTCCTGTTGCAACATGTTAATAAAAGTCTGTGCCTTCATGCCTGGTAGGGAAGCTAACTTGCCATGGGCTAGAATGGCAAAGAAAAAAAAAAAAAAAGGGAAAAAAAAAAAGGAAAAAAAAAGAAAAAAACCACTTAGCAAACCACAAATTTCAGAGACCTAGTCACATCTGTGTTTTATCAGCTTTTTCCGGATAGTATTACACCAAACAATTGTCTGCAGATCGGTAGACAGCTGAGACTTTAAAGTGCTGAATTACTGAGAAAATGCTAGAGATAAAAAACAGCACATGTATCCTATCAATGTAATGAAACCAACCTGCTGCTAGCGCCATAGTGCCTTAGTTCTAAGTACCCTGTAGAGGAACGGAAGGCTTTCATTTAACTCTTAAGAGGAAAGCAAGAGAACGAAGAGTAAAGGTCATCTAATACCAGCCTTAATCACAGAACTGAAATACTCTCAGATATATAAAGGGAGGAATGCTTGGTGTTCAAAACAAAACACCAAGTGCAGACAACAAGAGTGTGTCTGATCATACTGGGGGTAGCATTTCCTGTTGGAAATTCCCAAGACTTAGACTGATGTCAAGTGGAGTTACCGACGTGGAGCACAGCAAAAGCGAAAACTAAAAACCCTGGGCGCTCAGGCACTGCCACATAAAGGCCAATTCAACCTAGCAGAAAGCTCTCCAACAGAAGGTAGATTCAGTACATCAGCCAGAAGGTACACTTGAAATGAATAATGGATATTTCCTGAACGGAGTATGGTTATTAAGCGCCAGAGCTACAACTCAATGACAGATGTAAAACCTGCAGTTATGTTTAGAACTCCAAAAAGTATTCCACAGTGTACTCTAAATATAAAGAAAACGGAGGAATGCAGAGATTCAAATGAAGCTCTTCAGTCATGAAAAAGAGACTGTTGAATTTCTCACTTTTTTTTTTAAACATTGTGTTGCATATTAGATGTCAGGTTTACTTGCCCGAGTGTGATACTCAAGTGGCTGAGGTGAAATAACTCGTAAAGTACTTGAATGTACTGACTGAAGGTAGTGAAAACTTCAAGGATTATTTTTTTTAATTTAAAAAAGGAAAATCATAGAATCATAGAATGGTTAGGACAATCGATAGGACTTACTTCATTAAAGCTCAAATTTTACTCTGCTGATTTCTACTAGAATAACAGCTGACCTAAAATGATAGGAGAGAACTTTACCCTTACTGATTTGTCCTAAAGTTCCACTATAGCAAAACCCAGAAATTCCAACAGGAACCACCTGTTATACCAGATGCTGTGTAACGGAACTAAATACAGCACCTTACACAAAGAAATCTTAGAAAATTCATAAGAATTCATAAGAAAACTAGTGAGGGAAAAAACAGATAGTTTATATAAACCTTTTTGTATTCGTATATATTTTGATCAGGTTTTGCTTAATTGTATGAAAGTAGTCTTTCTCCATCAGTCCCTCGGGCTTCAAATGACTCTCAATTAGCCATTTAAAGTTAGCTAATTTTTCGTCTGTTTTGTGGTAGAACCATAGAAGAGACACATGAAAGAAGAGCAATATTCACTTCAGGCAAGAAATTCCTAGCTTTAGGAACAGGGGAGGGGAGAGAACAAAGGCCACAAAAACACTTATGAGCAAATAGAGAAGATGCCAGCTGCAGCAGGCAGCATGGGGAAAGCGAGAGACGAGAGCTGATAAGCAGGAAAAGTAGAGAGAGGAACTTTTTAATTTAAAAAGTGACATTAAAGTCTTTTGTGCTAAAACATGTTAGCATACCATTAATGTCACTAATAGCCATAATACTCAATATTTGAGTGTTTTCAGATGAACATTCTTGGCACCCAGGGGTACATGAGTGCCAATTTGGCATGTCTACATGAAAATTTTAGGAACTGGGTGTACCATGGACACATACTTGAACTGCACTTTGACTTCGCCATGAAAGAAATAATAAAAGTACAAACCGTCCATTTCATGCATTTCTAGTTAATCCAATTTTAACACACTCCACTATGCAATGCAGTGTAAAAGTGACAGAAAACTAATACGTACAAGACCTATAAATTCGCTTTATTGTCACCTAACCTAATGCATTCTCAGTAGAAGTACAGCGGAGAACTGAGTTGTTTATAGTGTATTTTTAAAGTTACTTAATCAATTGTCCAAATTCCCCAAAATTACTTATAAGCCCATATTAAAATAAGTTTACATACACCAAAATTCTTACTAACAATTGGATTATGAGATTGAGATGTGGTGCATAAATTAATGCTAATGAATTACTGGGCTCTGTCCATGCTGAATACTCTCTTCCATACACCTACAAGGACACTTCTGCAACACTTCATAGGTTAGTGTTCATCAGCCAAGAGGAAAACAAAACTACTTACAAATTTTATATCAGATGGATAGTGTCTGTTAAGACAACAGAATATTTAGGTTTATAAAGACTAGCCAGATATTGAAAGATGGGAGTAAATTTCAAACAGCTTTATGAACAGAATATGACTGGAGTCACCCTGTGTATTATGGTTTCAGGGAATGTAAGTGATGAAATTAGTCCCATCAATACACAAATATAGAAGACTTTCTTTTGTTTACAAAGCTAAGATTTCAAAAGTTTCCAAGCAATAGTGCATGTCATTCACTTATTGTTCCAATTCCTTTCTTCTTTAATGTTGATTGATTTGAAAAGATTGTCTTTAATTCAAAGCTGTTTTCATTTTAGTTTTCATCTTTCTGTCATGTTCCAAATGAGATGAAATTGAATTACCCTCAAGTATAAACAAAAGAGTTTTGATTTTCTTATTTGCTTTATCCCCCCAAGACTGCAAAGATTGCATATAAGCATCTCTTTACTTCTCCTACCTCCAGTCTAGAGACCACCACAACTGGATGAAAATTCTCCAGTATCAGTCCTTTCTTACACTTTGTGCATCAACATGGTAGCATTTCTTATTCCACAGAAAACATCTATGGCTTACACCTTTATTGTTAAAATATCTGGCATCACAGTTTGTGTACAACGATATTCTGTACTATTTGATACTTGCATCATTCTAATATGCAGAGGCTGTTCCCTCATTCAATTGCTGTAATAGTCATTACCTGTGAAGTACTTTGAAAGAACCATGTGAAGGTTACTAGGCCACACGCAGTCACACTTTTGTCTAGATAGTTTGCTCTTTCAGACTTCTCAGGGCTTTCAATGTTGAATACAGGGAGATATAATAAAAATCTAACTTTTGACTACATGGCCAAATATGAATGAGATCCTTCTCTACAGGTTACACAGCTCCCCTTTCAAGTGAAAAAAAGCAAAGCAAAACAAAACAAAACAAACAAACAAAAAAAAAAAAAACAAACAAAAAAACCCACCCCCAAATAACCAGAAGGAAAAAATAAATAATACAAAAAGAAGTTTAATGAATAAAGTGGTGGAGTGAGGTAAGAGAAATCAAATCTTGGGAATTCAGGAGTTGGACTAGACAACCTTTAAAGATCCCTTCCAACCCAAACTATCTTTAAGTTCTTATATAATCAATAGGTCATGTCCAGAAAAGAGAAAGATAGACATACCAGTGCATGTCTACTTTTCCCAGCTTCACACCATGCTCCATGGTGGGAGATGATCAGAATGTTTGTACTTAATACAAAATCATAATAACTTTTTCCTCACTTTCAGTGCTTTGTTGTACAGTTAGTTCTCTGAAACTGCCTGCTTTTATATTTTGCTACCATCCTCACTTAGGTTCAGTGTCAAGACCCTCTGCTGCAACTGCCTGGCCACTCTCCAAAGCTGTGCCCATCCTAACATTACATTACTTGGTCACATTGCATGTACCAGCCTTTCACTTCATGGTACTTTCTTCCACCAGTCATATTGGCTGAAGGGAATAGTGCTTGGGTTTACACAGAAAGAAACGCATATAAATATCTTCTGTCTGACAAAGTCAGACATTGACTCAAGGTTGGTGCATTTCCATGTCAGCATGAAAAAAAAAAAAAGAAAAAAAAGAAAGAAAGAAAATCCCTTCAAATAAACCATATATTTTAGCAGTCCAAAAGGCCAGACCTCTCCCCTATGGACCAATGCAAAGGTGCTGTAAGTCAGCATTTCTGGCTTTAAACCCTTGAAAATATGCTTTTCATAGCATTGAAATATCTCATTCATTCGTACTCCATGTTTAAGGCAATGCAGGAAATTATGCATCAGCAAATAAGACTCAAGATGACAGGTGGGTCTTTCAAATGTTTAGTGCATACAAAAGCTATTGCAAGTTCTCTGATTAGCACCTTTGACTTATGCACAGTGGCTAGATCCCAGCAATGATTTACTGGGATTAGCCCAGTTACAGCACTGATGACATGTACTGCCTGTTATTTTAGCAAATTGTTTTCATGCCAAGCCAATTAATTCCATTTTGATTGAATAGCATACACTGAGTGTCAAAAGCTTTTACAGTCTCTTTTTCTTTTTAACTCATGCAGAGGAAAGGAGTCAAAATTAATCTGCAGGATTTTGAAGTTACTACGTATATTTTAATTTATTTTTTTTTTTATGTGTATGTTGACAAACTTCTGACCTAGTGGTTTCTGGGTGGAATTTAGCTTGATTTCTTCTAGGGAAGGAAATGGCTGAATATATGTTTGCTTCTTTTCAGCTATTTATAAGATTCATAGTTATTGATTTTGGAATACCTTCTTATCCTGAAATATTTTTAAGGTGTAACTGCTAGTACAGAAAGGACAACAGAGAGTACTTATTATCAAGACACTGTGAAAGTAAAAATTATTTTACTGGTATATTCTCATAATGGAGAATGATATCTATCTCCTGCTAAAGCATAATATCTGTTAATAGAAATAGAAGGAATTTCCCTTTTATTGAAATTAAGCTAAGAAACAAAGAGAAGCAATCCATTCACAGTTCAGAGTGCTATTTTATTCTATGACCAGCCAAGTATCATCAGACAAAAAGTTTCTGGAGGTTCATTCACTGCCTATTTCAAAGCCTTGAATGACAGGGAATTATGAGGACCACAAGGAATGAAAATGAAGTAGTGGCGACTTCAGTGACATCATGGCATGAAAAGTTACAGGATGTACAAACCCTCAAAACCCAAGCATAATTGTTTATGTGCTAGGATCCACACAAAGTAGGCTTTCACATGAGTGGTAATAAATATTGCAAAAATGTAACAACTGTGAAGAAGATTTGCATAAACACAGGAAACAATCAGTTCTCTCTACCATGTCTAGGAGGAAAATCTTAAATGAGTAAAGAATGGGAATATACCAGTAAATCTAGTATAAAATATGCCTTTCTATCCCTTTACACTGCTTGCAGAAATGATGTGAATGCCATTGTTTTTAATGCAAATTCTGTCAGCTAAAATAGTTTCTTTTTACCTTTATATCCTATCTTCTAAATAACCCCATTTTTTCCCATAATTGCCTAATGTATCTAATGTGAGTGACATTATCTTCATGTGTGAAGAGTTCTGAACATACTAGGTGAAAGGGAGAAGACCACATTTTTACCAAAAATATTTGAGCAAATAATATTCTTCAACTTTCTACAAACTTTGACTCATTAGTCAAGAGCTGCGATATTAGATTTGAAGGCTTGATACTACAAATTTACAACTAAGTTATTTTTAGTATTTCCTTAAAAATGGATTATAGCTTCCATGTATTTACACCATGAATTGAAGGAATCTATATCAATATCAAATTTATGCTCCTGCTTTACACGCATACAGTGCCAACTCTGTCAGCTACATATTCAAGTAAGATACTCTGTAGTTCTCAATACAGATAAATACTGATATGCTTTACATTCATGTTTTTCATTGAAGTGTTCAATGTTACTCTTAAGTTATGTGATAGCAAAGAAGCTTTCCCTTGGTTAAATTAATAAATATATAAAATGTTGCTTTCATAAGACTGTGTCTCTTAAGATACTTTCATCACCACAAAATTCAGGATGAAAACAGAATATGTATATTACAGCAAAAACATAAATTATAATTGAATTTGATAATATAACAAAGATTTATCTTAAAGTAATGGTAGTTACTTGTTTCGAATTCTTCCTGTGAACAATCTGTTTAGAAATGAAGCAAGATTTAATGAAAGGTCTGCAGCTACAGCGTGTTTTCCTTATTTTCTTGGTAATTTCTGTTATTCCTGCTTTCCGATATCTTGGCTGCCATTTTAATTTCAGCTATATTGTTCCTCAGCTTTTTGGTGTTGACTTGACTTTTAATCTTCACAACTATTTTTCAGATCTTTTCCCTTGAACAACCATCTGGTTCTTTCTTGAACATGGTTTTTAAATTGTAAATTGGCAGGAACTGATAAATCAAACTCTCGGTTTGAATGTTCCAAATATTTTACTCCTGCAAGGAGTTACATACAGACACAATTTTTACAGGTTGTCCCCTTCAATAATTTAATTAGGAGTGAACTTGAAGAAACCCTTGCTTGGATAATCCACAGTAGTCGCTGAAATCCTGAACTCAAGCATCTGAGGAAATATGGACTCTATAGGGAAAAATGCTTACACTTCCTAGTCTGCAGCCAGTACTGCACTGTAAAGTTATTTCTATTACAGCAGAAAACAAAGCCTTCTTTAGCTTAGGGGACATTAGATGTGACTTTAAACAGAAAATAAGCAGCCTGGCAGTTTCCACAGACCTTAACACATCATTCTCCATGACAACATGGAACTCAGAGGAAGGAAGAATATTCCTGGGGGAAAGCTGAGAAGTGCAAAGAATTTTTAATTTCTTTTAAATCTGGGATGTGGTGTTTGTTTTTGTTAGCTGAAAACTACTGTTTGAAGTCCATTTGTGTTGGTAGATTACTTTATCTACTCTTCCTCAGGGAACAGACACTACACTATCACTTTGTATACACTACACTGATAGTGCCTTTACATTTGAGCATGTAATTGTATGCCATTACGCTCAAGTGCTTTATTTTCCTCTAGAGCTCTGAAACACTACAGGAAGCTTGCCTGTAAATGGAGGAGAGCCTTGTTTTTTATTTTAAACTTTGACTTTGTGTGTTGAAGGGCTGAAGAAGCTTTTTAATATGCAGAAAATTGAAAGATGCAAGAGAGAAAGTATATAAATACCATACAGTCTAGTAAAGTTTTCTAAATTGTACTGTAAAATATGCCCAGACAGACAGTTCGTGGAATCATGGAATCATGAGTTGGAAGGGACCTCTAGAGATCATCTAATACAGCTCTCCTGCGAAAGCAGGATTGCCCAGAGCATATTACTCAGGCCTGCATCTAGGTGGGTCTTGAAAATCTCCAGGGAAGAGGACTCCACAACCTCCCTGGGCAGCCTGTTCCAGGGCTCTGTCACCCTCACTGTAAAGAAGTTTTTCCTCATATTTGAATGGAACTTCGTGTGTTCCAGCTTGTGCCCATTGCCCCTCGTCCTGTCACTGGGAACCACTGAGAAGACTCTGGCTCCATCCTCCTTCAAACCCACCTTTCAGAAACTTGTAAACATAAAAGCACTGCACAGAACCCCTACGTAGGAAAGCTACATATTGAAAAACACATAACATTATCAGAAGCAATGAAGTTGCTTAAGAACCAAGGTCCCTACAACTGTCATTCAGATCTGCATTCCAAACCCACTGAAATGTCCTTGAAAGTTTTATCTAACAGCAATAACACATCCATGTTTCTGCACCCAGAAAAGAGTTACCTCTTTTCATAAGGAAGGAACTCTAACCTTTTTAAAGGATTAAGTGCGTCTCAGAGATAGCTTTAATCACACTTTACTCCTGAATTGGTTTTGTATACCCATAACTACCCATCCTAGCCCCAAAGGAAGAGGTCATTGTACCCACTATTGATGCTGCCAGACTTCAAATATGAAAATAGTAAGATCAGAATTTCTAATCTCTCACTTCCATCTGGTATATGAGGGGGCTCTCATTATAGCTGCCTCTTCTGCTGGGCCAGTGAGCAGACACCATTGAAATAGTCTGTGTCCAGTTCAGCCATAGTTCACAACCAGGAGGAGAAAAAGCAATCCTGCTTGACAGGACAGATGCAAGCTGGATAACAGGGACAGCAAGTGGACAGAAACCCAGGTTTAAATAAGGTGGTGGAGATTTATTCCATAGAAAGCAAGACCCTACTTCACACTGCGCCGTTACTGTCTTAAAGATGCGCAGAGACACAACTCAAACACAGGCATTAGGCACTACAGCCCGCCAGGATACATAAAGTCTAAATCAGTGGCAGGACACTTTATAAATGTCATCAGTTTCCCCAATGGTAAGTGCTGAAAAAGAAGAAAAAACATATCACATCTGCTTTCAGTAGGGGGACAATATTTGAGACTGTAATACAGGAACCCCCATCTCATGTAGGGCATCTACTAACATCATACTACTACTGAACTTCACTCTCAGGAGAGAAACAGGACATTTATTTAGTTCTCAAGACAAAATGATTTAGAAAAAGATCACAAGAGAACTAGGCAATCATATGCAAAAATGCCTCTCTTTTCACGTGAGGTAGTATGGAACTTTGGATGCATGTCACACAATTTACAGACAGTTTGAACCTCCATTTGCCTTCATTAACATTATCACCATCCCAGAACATTACTTTGGAACAAAGCCAGTGTTGTCCCCAACCACAAACCCACGTGCATACCTGTAACGTGGAAGGACTGGTACCATGAAGCCTGTATGTTCCTGTGGCACCACAGTGCAGCCATTGCAAGACAAGTTGACTTGGGTCATGACATCAAGGGACAACAGGAAAGATGGTAGTTGTGAATATCAGCAGACTAAGGTTGCCTGACAATGTTGAGAAGACACCATGAAGACATCGTAAATCCTTGTGACGCAGTCAAAAAAGCTGGGTTATGGAATGGGCAAGCTCCAGCCTGCTCTGTAAACAGTACTGCTAAAACACAGCACAGACGCTGCTAGCATCTTGTGCTCAGATGGAGCCTTTAGGAAGGCAACTTTGTTAAAGATTATAGTTCCAGCAGAGTTCTGACAGCATTATAGAGGAGGACCCTTTTCATTAGCTTTACATAAGCTAGCTTTCTAAATTAAATATCAATAATATTATTTAATTATCACTCCAATGGTAAATTCTCAAATACATATTTTCTACAGTAGATCTCAAAACACCTAGAAGATAACACTACCATTTATTTTTTTTTTCCTGTGAGGGTGGTGAGGCACTGGAACAGGTTGCCCAGAGATGCTGTGGATGCCCCATCCCTGGAAGTGTCCAAGGCCAGGCTGGATGGGGCTTTGAGCAACCTGCTCTAGTGGGAGGTGTCCCTGCCTATGGCAGGGGGGTGGAACTTGATGGTCTTCAAGGTTCCTTCCAACTCTAACCATTCTATGGTTTTACAGGTGGAGGAAATGAAGCCCACTAGTGATTAAAGTAGTGTCACCCATAAAGGCAGTGGTTCAGTCATGAAAATTACCCATGATGTAACTGATTACAAAAGAAATTAAAGCAAGCCTCTTATTTGCTATACAAAAAAGTCAGGCATAGAGCTACATTTTATTTGCCTGCTTATTAGGAACCAAGTTTTAAATGTAATCAAATAAAATCCATGTTTCTTCAATAAGCAGGTTTCCAGGGATACTTTAGAACTGGCATGAACTCAACACAGATCCAATGGGATACCTATATCTAAGGAAGCAAATTCTGCATTCAGTTGCAACTCACCATACTCACATACTTCGGTGGTACTAGAGGAAAATAAGTGGAAACTGAATTTACAGGGTAAAATGTCTGCCTGAATCCTAATCTGTTGTGCAAAAATTATCAGATGCTCTGTTGAACATGAGAGCATCCTAGTACACATCCCTCTAAGTCCCCACAGCCCCAAAGGCAGTGATTATTTTACACTCGATCCAGAGATGTCAGTCATCAAATGTAAGCACTGCTCATGATCTTGAGAGAAAAACAGAAATATTTCTCATCAGTTTGGGAAATACACCAGTTCTGGAAATTTGAACTATCCTTACTTCAGCTTTACAGGCCTGTAACTGGTCTGTGAATATCAGCTTCTGTAATTTTCCTCCTGCTCTGTTTAGCAGGCTGGCAATAAATGCTTAGAGCTTTGTTTGTAGTTATCCACTGTCACAAGGATCTTTTCATCCATTTTGATTTCAGGAGGGATTTTTATCTGATCACTTCCATGCAAATGTCACTATAATTTGCAAAAAAAAAAAAATTTTTTTCAACATTATTCTTTTCATCATCCTGCCTTTTAGAAATAAAGATTCATTGATCCATATGCTTTCTGGGCAGAAAAGTTCAGTGAATATCTTCTCTGTCAATCTATACATATAGGTTGTATAATTTTTTTTTTTTTTCAGTAACTGGATTAAAGCACTTACAAACAGAAAAGCTTGTATCATACTAGAGGACTCCTAGCAAGGACTCCTACGAGAGAACTCCTTTTGTAGGTTGCAGTAAAAAATACATAAAATATAAGGTGTGATAAAGTCAACCTAATATTCCTGATCTCATGACTTGCTGGCTGTTTTTTTCTCATGGTGGGTGATAGCTAGCTATCTAATCAAAATGCATAAGCAGTGTCTGTTCCTTCCACCCCCAGACCCATTCATTTTCGACTCAGAATCTCTGCTTGGGGTAGTATAATTGATTTCAACATAATTTACTGCTTACTTGGTAATGCAGCATTGCAGTCTCTGATAAAAACCCTATCAAGTCACAGCACTGGTCTAGAGCTTGAAAGGGAGGCAGGGTAATCACTTTCTTACCCTAATGCACCTCCATCTCATTTCTGCTGGGCAAGGAGCTGCAAAGTAATCATTGTTAAACGACGCTGGCTCCAGAGAGGGTCTTTCACTTCTCTGCCTGACTACTACTCTTTGTCTCTCCGCTTTATTTCATGGGAAGGCAGCGGGGAAACTTTTCATTGTTGGATTGTCACGGAAATAAAAGACTAAGATTATAGCTGCCTACCATCAGACATCTACCTCGGGCACAGAGATACCCATTCCTGAATTACCCTAGAAATAAGTGGAAATTCAGAAGGACGTAGAAGAGCAAATAGTAAAGAGGGAATATTTTGCACTAAAATCTTTGTTATTCTACCATGTCTGGACACTCTCAAATTTTTCTTATTGTTCCCATTCCTGCTTTTGTTTGGCAGGGAAGCGAAGGGGATGGTTACCTCTCTGTGCTGCCAGGCCTGGTGCAAAGCCTCGGAACCACCGTGATACGCAACCATCTGTCTGCAATAGCTCCTCAGCTCCTTCCCTCTGGCCGCACCAGCACCAGCACCAGCACCAGCACCCAGCTTCACCAGGCCCACCGGCAGCACCCCAAGGCCTGGCTGCCCCGCACACACCGTGGCGGTGTATGAAGCCAGAGTGGTCTTTAAAAAAGGGCTAATTACAGGTGTTACAGAGTACTGAGGGCTGCCATGTATGTTATGGGGGACTGTGTGTTGCTGCTCGTGGATCCAGGCAGGCTCAGCTATCGTCTTTGTAAGGAACAAAGGTCTGTAACTTCACAAAGACCTTCCTCTGCCTCCCTGGCCTCCATCTTCTCGGGCCTATTTATCACAGGGACTAGGCTGCCTTGCAAAGCTTGCTGAGAAGCTCTCTCTGATTGGCCATTTTTCTTACATTCCCGCCCTCATGGGGACCGGCAACCAATCAGAGCTTCTGTAACAGATGGTAGACACTTCCAGCCTTCCCAAATGGCGGCTGGCCTTGGTCTTGCCCCTACCATGTCCTGTCAGAAATGGAGTGGCTCTGGCTCCCATCTGTAGGATCCCCCTGGGCTAAACGGCATGTGCTGCATGGGGAAGGAGATGGAGAGGGACAGAAATGGTATGGGGAGAAAATGCCACCACAGTTAGACTGGCAGAGGCCTCACTGAGTGCACTGAGTGTACTGGCTGGGGAGGTGAGGGACACGGGGGAAAAGGACTATTCTATTTCTGTGCCTGGATATCCCCAGACATGTTATTGTTTGCTGTGATTTATGTATCATTTGCATAAGTGGCAAGATGAGCTCTTGGTTACAGCATTTCAGGCTGTCCGATTTCACCGCGCATCTGACAGCCTAAATCCTGGGCTGTAATCGTGTGTTCATTCTCTGGGGACAACCGGTTCATTATCTTCTACTGGTCAGTCTGGCAAAATGGCCAGATACGGGTAGGAGCTTTAGGGAACTGATTAGCCCTGTCCTGGCCAGCTGACTCTCTACAGGGCTTTTCTGAATCACTTACATGTCCTCTGTCCTATGATCATGTTATGAAGACTAAGGACAGAGAAACAATAATTTGTTAAAGATGACTGCGAGGCTTCCTACAATAGCAGAATATTTTTTTTAAGTGGGTAACAGTAAACACATTTGTAAAGGTAACCTCCTTTTGTTCGAAACTGAGATTTATTGAAGAAACAAGCAGGCTTTTGGAACAAGGTTTTAAAGTCACTTTTCAAGCCACAAAATATGTTTTGCTTGACAATGAGAGAAGATCAATTGATGTAGCCTGGTTTATTAAAATAAATAAATAAAAAAAAAGAATAGCAGTAACCATTCAAATAGTTTATGTATAAAGACAATTTTTCCCACAGTACCATCCACTCAGACTCACCAATGGCAGTGATTCTGCACACTGACTTATATACTTACCTTTGAGAGTAAGAAGACCTCATCTAAACAAATCACTTGAGTCCAGTCCTCACAGACACTGGACATTGTTGACGACCAGCACCTAAGTTGAAGGTCTTCATGGGGGAGGTTGTGTGACCACATGCAAGGCTGCTGTGTCTGATGGCCAGGAGCACCTGCATTGTACCAGTGGTGCTGCGTCTGATCGATGTGCTGTCCTTGGTAAATATCAGAATGAAAGCAGTGGGAGTTTCTTACCTTTCAAGAAATCATTTAGAAACAACTGCATTTCATAATTTGATACCCAGACTTTAATTGAGAAAGAGCTACATGTGACTGTAGACAGGTAAGCATTTGTGGCGGCTGGCTTTTAGATGCTTACAATCCAATCCAGACTGGCTTTATTCTTTGATGTTGTAAAATGTTTTACTTTTATTTTGGCAACAAAGTAAACCCCAAGTTACTACCGCCGGAAGAGACAACAAGCATGAAAACAGTGTTTACAGGGCATTAAACAGTAAAATAATAGGTACTCTATAGTAGATAATCTGTTTAAAAACAAAGAACAAAAAAGAAAAGAATGAAACAAAGATTTGTTACAGCTGGGAATCAAGAAGCCAAGGCTTTTCACTTAAAAAAGACTTTTCTCATACCCTGTGAAAGTTAAATTCAGGTCTACCAGCCATTTTTACATTTAAGATATAACTCAAAACTCTTTGCAAGGAGTACTGTGGCATGGGAAAACTTTGTCTGTTTAAATAAAAAGAGAAAAAAAAATATTTCTCCTGGCTTCAGTTAGTACAGTATCCCAGTCATAGAAGGAGGGAAAAAGCCCCAAACCACCTGACAGGCTATTGACAAGCCCACAAAGGCCAATAAGTCAAGACTGAAACTCTTCTCAGCTTACCCTGTGGTTCTCAACATAGCACCTCAAATGTTGGATACAATCATCTGGTCTCTTAAGTCACCTTGGAGGCAATACGTCAAAAGCATGCCAAAGAAGAGCAAGCTGAATTTGAGATGAGATTTTAGCCCTGCTTATGCAGTCTTCAAAAAACACCCTAAAGTTGGCAGAATTCCCACTGAATTTCGTTACCTGAAAATGGCTTGTTTATTTTGCTTTGCTTTGGTTTTCTTTCCTTAAATTGTTGCATGTTTAATGTAGAATGTCAGGGCGCATGTTTATTTTTTTATTTTAGCCAAATCTTGAATTCTTCATAATTTTTGCATTTGTCTACTGTAGTCTGATGCTTTTAGATATTTTCTTTGCTCTGAGGCCTTAAAAGCCCTAAGTTTAGGGAACTAATAAAAGGGAGACTTGTGTTTTGGGGGTTGGGATGGAGGTGATGAACAAAAGGATACCTGTCAAACAGTACACAGGAGTTCAATGAATCAGACTATGCTCTTTTGTATGCTCAGGTTCTAGCCTGGAGTTACTCATGTGCTTGATATTAAGCACATGCATAAATCTGTGCATGACTGGAATCTATTATTACCGTGTTGACATACATTTGTTAAGGGTTTGATTCTACTGACGTTTCTGTTGGCGACACAGGGAGATGCATAAGATTCTGCAGTTCAGGAAGGTATTACTCTGCATGAGGAAGATGGAAGAGATTTCGGCGAGATGCTACTACACTAAACTTTAGAGACCACTCACAATAAACCACATTTTAAATAAATTTCCATGGTCACGTTTATTTCTAAAATATCTAAAGACATCAATCAAGTTGTAGATTGAAGAGATATATAAGTATCCAGCTCTGAGAGCAAAACCATTTTAAAAGATTTATTAACGGTTGTTTATATTTTTAAGTCTAGTTCCTGTAAGATCTTAGTAGTGTGAATAAGTGGTTTAAAAACTGTTTCTTGTTTGTTGGCCTGTCAGCTATAAATACATACATTTGGCCTCTGGTTTTTTTTTTTCATAATTTTAAAATCTTCTTTGTCTGGATTGAAGCCTAATAACCTGAATTTTGTCCCAACCAAGAGTTTCCAGAAACAAAGATTTCCTATCATATCTTCACCATGGCAGTTGCTGTTATTTAACTGATAACATTCTCGTAATTTGAAATAACTTCTACCAGGAGCATAAACCCGTACTTGTCTACTTTGTCTTGGGACTTGTGTGTTTTTTCCTGGAGTGTTTGAACTACGTGCTCGAGCAATCTTAACCTTCTGGTTTAAATCCAAATGTTTCAGTTGTGGGAAGCACTACATTCTGTTTACGCATCCATTACCCTGGAGAATTTAATGTGCCATTTCCATCACAATTAGATTTCCAGTAGCTGAGCTTGGAGTGCTTTCTTTGGGCACAAACTTGTACGACTTGGATGTACAAACTGAAGGCTACAGAGACTTTATTCGTAATAGCTCCTCATTTCAATACAATGCTGTGTGAGAACGTAGTGAAATGCTGTGGAAGAAAGTGATAAAGTCAGTTTTCTTAGGCCATGCACCCTCTGCAATGAAGCCTGGTGCAGGGGTGGGACACCATTTCTGTCTCCTCCTCACTTTCTCCTCTTTCTCCTAACCTAACTCTGGCTGAGACAGCCTGACGGCTGAAAGCAATGTAGCATATTTGAAAGAAAATTCTGCTGGTAGAGATCTGACTTAGGTGCTAATGTGGCTAATACTGCTAGTATCTCCATGGAAAGTTTTCAGGCTATTACCCCTGCATGTCGTGATAATGTGCTACACCTGCTGGGTCACCAGCAGCATAGGCTCCCCAGCAGAACACAGACATACACATATGCAGATAATCTGTATTTTCAATTGTGTTGACTGATCTTTTGAAATAACTGCCATGTTTCAGCAACAACAATAAAAACTCCCTTATCAAATAGACATGTCTTTGCAGAAAGATTCTGAAGAAAAACTCTGGGTTAAACACCACTTGCTTGACAGTGTATGGCCTGTTTATAAAAGTTATCCTTGCCCACAAATTTGGGAAAGTGGGAATTCTCAGTGCCTGCAACAGAGGTTGTATCTGTCCCTTCCTTCGAGCTCTAGCTGCAGGTAATGATGAAGTGGAACCCTAACTTCATCCCTCCCCACACCACTTCCCCAGGGAATCCCACATAAATGCAACCCTGCACCAGTATCTGCTCAATACTGTGGATAACACCTAGTTTCTGACAGAAATTGTCTTTCTTGAGATTAAAAGGTCTTACTGGGACAAATAAATCAGTCATTAAAGCTAAAGAAAAAGCTAAATCAATGTCAGTTTGCTTTCTGATTCTCAGCCAGGTATGTATTATAGGTTCGACTCTTCCTGCTAGAAAAGTTTTATGCGAGGAAGGTTGTTGTCTTTGCAACCCTACCTGTTTCACATGCACCAGACTGTAATTAATGTCATCGTTATTCCATCCTTGCTTAACCCCTTGTTAGAAAGCTGAAGGAGAATGAGAAAGTAAGGGAGTGACATGATCTCTTGCTGCTTTTTTGCAGAAGCAGTTTCTTAATATTTTTTGTTTGGGAGGCAGGACAAGTCTGAATCAATGTTTTGTCACCTCGTTGTTTGCAATATCCATCTGGCCATTGTGCTGGGAATGATAATGCGGACAGATTGCTCATGGGAAAGAAACTTAGTTCCTTAGATGGCTGCACGAGACAGAGCCACAGAAAACCTTTATAATATTTGAAGTTGGGTGGACAAATTATTTCCTGACATGATCTATTTGTAGAAACATCTCATAGTGGCCAAGAAATATTATTTAGAGAAGGATAGTAGCTTAGCCTATCATCTACTTCAGCTATACTTGGCCCCACTCTTCTGCTGTTTTGTTTCTTATCAAGAACAGCTACATAGCATCATGTCTCAAGCGTCTAAGTTAAGGGCACATGATTGTGTCAGCCTTGGACTGTGTATAGGGAATATTGAGAGCAGCCACTGGCCCCCAAGTATCATGGAATGATAAGACGTGGATCTTTCCTCATACACACAATTTGAGTGTACTGGCTTCTTTGTCTTGTATCAGTTGAACACTTGGTGAACCTAAGCTTCTAGACTAACTCTGTCTTTGCTGGTTAACTGAGTATAGTCTATTCAACATAACAAAACAAAGCTATTAAAGAAAGGAAGTGTGATCTTTCTTCTTTAAGGTATTCTTTTCTTCTAGGTTCTATTTTATTTAGTACAGCACAGTACTGCAATAGATTCAGAGGTTTCAGATTGGTGAGCTTAAAATATTGGTGAAAAGAGCTCAGGCCTGTTGGCCACCAGCCACATGTCTCTCAGGCAAGTAATGTTTTGCTTTAGTTCATGGGGGTTCCTAGCTAAAATGTGTGTTAAATGCACAGATACCTCACCCGCCTTCTACTTGAACCAAGTTGAGAATTCACAGGTTAAGAAGCCTGAGACTAAATCTTGACGTATTGGATCTGATAAACATGTTCAGTGAGTAGTCTTGGTGTCAGATACAAAGCTGTCAAAGCTGTCCAGAGCACAACTGCCACAACAATAATTTTTATTCAAAAACACTGGGATGGGGAGAATACCGATCTCCACCTTTGTATAATAGCCCCATGGCTTGGGACTTCCTGATAAGCAAAGTACTGAAGACTTTGACCATTCTCAGCCTGTCTTTGGTTCAAACATTTGTTTTAATGCTTAACTGCCTCCTTATAGTTGAAAAGGATACTGAGAAAAGGTCCAGAACCAAGTATCCCCAGTTTTTTAGCATACCCTCCCCACTGCTACAGAGTTACATTATCTGTTTCTTTCTTCAGCCACCTAAGTTTTGTGTCTCGCCTTCAGCAGGAAGCAGTAGAAGGTATGCTCATCCCAAATTTACCTGTAGCGGTGATGTAGGCGTACTGTACTTAGCTCAGGCTCAGATTTACGTTGTTACAACTTCTACCTTTTTCCTGAAGAAGCTGTCCAACTGCAATGACATTACATAATAAATAGATAGGCATCTCTCATGTGTTTCCTAAGAAAACAGCAACCAGTCATCCAGATTCATGGGGATGATTTATACACCTTTTATCCATCAATCCCATCAAGCACTGGCTAGCCACCAAATTCATGTGGAATGGGACAGATCTCTAGGGCAGATTTGATACACCACAGTCTATCATTTTCTACTGCTATGTTAGCTGTCAGGTGCTATGAATCTTCTTCTCTAGTATCTGATTTTGTGAGTGGTTTATTAACTATGTTCAAAAACTAAGATCCTGCTGAAAGTGTTAGTCTTCATAGGTGAAGGCCCCTAACTTTCAGCCTGGCAACACCTACCTTCATCCTAAATGCAGGCCTTGCAACAGATGCTGACAGAGCATCAGTAATTCAGTGTCCTGCTGAAAAACTCTCTTCCAGTGTTCTTGCTATTTAACTTAAAATCTGGTATCTTAATTCCTGCAGTTTTGAAGACATGGAGGTGTAATATAAAACTGTTGGAAGTATGGTCCAAATATAAGCATATATTCAGACATGAACAGAGAACTAAAATATTAATTTTAGTTTCTGCTCTGTTGCTTTGTTTCCAACTTTCTGTTATTTGTAATGTGAAATAGAGATGAGGACTTGATTTCTGTTCCACCAATCCTTCAAATGTGACATTCCAGAGATTTATTACGAGCAGGTGTTAAACATTGTATTCTCCTTATCTAATGACTATATCAATAACTTACTATAATATTATGACTAGATATTTGCTGAACTGTCTAACATAATTAGTGATGAAGAAGGGATACCCACTAACCACCACTGCAGTCCAAATACATGGCATGAATTTGTTTCCCATTTTTGTTCCAAATTTCCACCTCATTACCTTCACTTGTAGAATGTCAAGTGGTGTTGCCCCCTGGCAGATCTTGTGCAGCACAGTGTAACCCATTGCTACCTGGCAGTTTATCCTTCCTCACTAGTGTTTTTTCCATGCTTATAAAGTACATTTTACAAAACAGACATGTCAAACACATGATTTGCGCTTTGTCTGGCACCATCTTTTAAGAAACCTGAATAGTTCAAGGGAGTTTCCAACATCCAGATCTTCATAATCAGCTAAACTTCTCTTGAGATTCTCATTTACATTACAAAAAAAGATAACAATATTGTTTGTATGCAGTTACAGTTTGTTTAATTGGAAGTTCTCTGTGTATTTACTTATTACTTATCAACCAACATGTTAATCGGTGGTGAAAGGCATAGTCTTGCTTTTAAAAAATATTTACTAAAATTAATAGTCACAAGCGAGATTTGGACTGTGGGCTTACATGGTAATGTATTACCTCAGTAATATATGGGATTAAAGGATGATTAGCATTCTACTTTTATGTTGTCTTCTGAAACTATTGTTACAACACGTGCCATAAAACATCTCTCCAAGAAACTTAAGTTTGAGCCACTATTAAACAACTATGAGATGTTTGCAACAATAATGTTGACACACAGGCTTTTATGAGAAGCAACATATTCAATTTAATGTTTAACCTGTGGCTTTTTTCTTCTTCCAAGTATAAGAGCCTAGCTCCAGAGGACAGCAATTTCTATTGTGAACACAAAGATTGCCTCTCACATCAAGAGATTGTTTATTATTTCAGAGGCCTGTGATCTTGATTAACTGCAGAGTGATTATCTGTGGAAACATAAACAGTGCGTACTATCTGCTTCTTTGGTAGACACATGCTGCAGTCCAGTGATCATCAGCGATACCAGCAGCAGATCACCCCAGCAAGTGGAAAATCCCCCTTACTCTTTACAGTTGTCAAGTTTCTACAGCTGGGCTCAGCTCAGAGATGTCACTCACAGTTCACACATTGTGAAAAATTTTGCTCCTGTGTTGGGAGAAAATCCAAGCAGCAACTTGCAGAAGTCACAGGGCTTCATTTAATTTCTCTGTATAATGTGTATGATTTTAATGCTGCAGAAATTCACATTTGCAGAAAAATCAGAAGGCAGTCTTATATTTTACCAAACTTCTAATGTGGCATGCAGTCACCATTTTGTCCCTAAGTATTTTTTGCTACATCCATCTGCCACATTATATTATTTGTAATTTCTCTCCAGATAAAGAATCAACAGAGCATCAGGTTGGCATCAGTATTATTGCTGTTCTTTAAACAGAGCAGTTAGCCAAAGTTCAGAGCTTCACAAACTGTTTTCATTAGAGGAAGTGATAATTGAGTCTGGCATCTCTGATGCAATCCTGCTCATTTACAACACACAAAGCCCTGTTTCCCGAAGCACAGAAGAAATCAAAGAGGAGAGAAATTCTTCACAGATAACTCCAAACCTCTTTAAATCCAGCCTCTGGCTAAAAAGTTCTCTCATATTTTTGAGCTACTTCTGTGGTTACATCTGGAACATTCTTCTTGCCTTTTCTGTCATCTTCTCTTACCAATCTGCTAGGAGTCTCACACCTTTTCAGTGTATCTCCATATAATGCTATTTCTCCTACATACGGGCTTGCCAAGACCTTTGCATTGCCTTTTGATCTGTGTTTATGCTGAAAGTACAGATAACAGTACTTTAAACTCCTTGCTTTGTGACTTTCTTCGCTGCACAAAACAAAGGGAATTTGGCACCCTAAATTTCATCAAGGTTAAATTCAATACTTATCAAATTATAAGGCAGGTAAGAAATGCTGACTTTTGAGTATTATGGAACAATTTGGTAGCTTTGTGCAAGAAGGTTAGTGACAACTGCAGGGAAGGGATGCGCAGGAAGGCTTCTAAAGCCCAGCCAAGATGTCTGAAGTGATCAGATCTGCAGGTGCCCGATTAGTTTCAGGTCAATCTTTTCTAAATCTAAAGCCTGTGCTTACCCCTACAGTTTAAAATCTGTGGTCTTTATCCTGATTTTTGCAGACAGCTCCAAAACATTTTTGAATGGTATTTGAAATATTATTTCTTGAGGCAGTAACTGCATCTAGATAAGTTTAATCACTATTACTCACCATCCAAAATGTGAACTCTGATTCATATTCTATTTTTCTTTTTCCTTCTACTGGCATAGCATTTTACAACAGGGGTTCATATGAGGGTGGGAAAACATATTTGGAAACATAAAGCCCATCTAGATCCAAAAGATGCAAATCAATGTGTTCTACCCTCATTATGAAGGGGCAAGAGTGCATTGAAACATACCACGTTATGGAACTGGTCAATAAACCCAAACCATTTGAAATTAAACTTTCTTCCAATTCTGTGATTTATTTCTCAGAAATAATTTCTAGCTGTGATATTTTCTTTATATTTTATTTGACCACAGTTGTTCAGTTTGTCCTTGTATAAATAGTTTGTGGATTTGGATCTGCCTTTCATCGTACAAACCTTAATATGTTTCCAGAGAAACACATAGATTCATGTGTAACAGGTTAGAAATGTTAACCTACTCATGCCATCACATATATACAGTACTTGCTCATATACAGATGCAAGGATATTTTAAAAAGAAACAGAACCTTTTCAGGTTCATAAATTGAAGAAAGATATTTTAGGAAAAGCATACTAATTCCTTTCAAGCAGCCTATGAAAAGAAAACACTTATTTTGCAGGCTCCTTGTTGAAGGTCACCCCAGGGACTACTGTCCTTTTCACAATCACCACAGTGGGCTGCAGAGGCAATTGAGTAGATAGCAAATCTGATAGACAGATTTGCAGAGTACTTGTGCAAGTTTTTAAAGCCAGCACTCTCTAATTCCAAGGATTCCAAGTAAAAGGAAAGGGCAGTATCACATGACCCAGCCACAAGTATTCTCTTAGCCAATGCAAATTTGCATCTTACAGACCATCTAGGCTTGGCCTCAGGGTAACCTTGATGCTTACAGATGAGAAAAAAATCATGTGATACAGTATATATAACTAGGGGGACAAAGGATGTGGAACAAGGAAACCTAGTAGACTAAAATATTATATATATATTAACAGACACGCAAAACAAGTCTTGGCTACATTCCAATTGTGTGAAGATACTGACTGTCACTTATATTCTCTTATTGAACTAGGCTAGTGGTTATCTGTCTTCTCTTGGGATCCCTTTACTTTTATCATTCTTTAAGAGAACTCTGTATAGGTTTTTCAAGTCTCACTAGATCCTGTCATTCTGAAACCTTTCTTCTGAAGATCTCTACCTCTGTTCCTAACATCTAGTCACTAGGATGCTGTCTAATTCTACCTGGAAAGTGACTGCCCACAAAGATTTTCCAGTCATTGGCTTTATGATAACAAACTTATCCACAAACTATTTGACATTTGCATCTGAGTTCTGCAAAGTTCTTTGTTATGAATTCAAATCTTGGTATCATTTGAAATTGAAAACCTGGACTAGATTCTTGTTAAAGCCTAACCAATTCATGCTGTGTGAAAACATGTAGATGTACCAGTTCCCATAAAGCCACACAGCTACTTTACAATTTGTGTTTATAAGTACCAAAGGTTTGGCACTTCAGACCATGCTCTAGTGGCTGAGATTGTTGGGTTGGGTGATTTGTTTTGTGGGGTGGTTTTATTTTTTGGTGTGTGTATGGTTGGACTTGATGATCTCAGAAGTCTCTTCCAACCATGAAGATTCTGTGAGTCTTTCCTTCTGTCATAGAGAACTTCATTCTGTTTTATATTCATATAAGTCAATGAAGAGAAACTTCACCAAGGTGAGAGAAATACATGTTTCAGTGATTAGGGCAGAGAACCTGTGGGGCAGGTATTTTATTCCTTACTGTCTTCTTTCCTGAAGGCCTCATAGACTTAGGCAGGGAGTGACTAAGTGATTGTGATTAAATGTTAAGACTGTTTTCTTCCTGACACAGTTTTTCATAACTTTGTCTTATGCGTGTGGGAAGAAGTATGATAATCTGCCAAACTGCAGCCACACCACTGTGTGCTGGGCCCAGAACAAGTCACACAATAATCTTTGTACGTGCAGTGGTTTACATGGACTGAAGAGTGCCTGGATGATACAGATGTGCTGTTACAACACTTTGCATTTTGATTATCTCAGGGAGGCATCCGTGGTTATATGACAGGCCATCGTGTGACTGATGCAAAACTGTGCCTTTGTTGTGGCTTGGTGACAGTATACACAGTCATTCAGTAAAATCAGAGACATGTGGACTATTTAATGAATTTATGTCCAAAACACATACTGTCTTATTGTAGCTTGGTTTTGTACAAGTCTCATGAGTTTAGAGCACTTATCTTGGATTTGGAGGCTTGGATACTGATTCCTGCTGTACCAAAGGCTCCTCATTATGGTATGAGACATGTGACTTAGCAACCCTCCACTTCATAGAACCTAGAGTTGTAGAATTGTCTAAGTGGGAAGGGACCTTCAAGATCACCTGGTCAGCCATCAACTTAATTCTGATAAAAACCATCACTAGACCATGTCACTGAGCACCATGTCTACCAGTCTTTTAAATACTTTCAGGAATGTTACCTCAACCACTTTCCTGGGCAGCCCATTCCAATGCTTAATAACACTTTCAGAGTAAAAATTTTTCCTAATACCCAATCTGAACCTCCCCTAGTCCAACCTGGGGCCATTTCCTCTTGTACTATCACCTCACTTGAGAGAAGAGACTGGTTCCCACTTCTCTACAACGTCCTTTCAGGTAGCTGCAGAGAGCAAGAAGGTCTCCCCTCAGCCTCCTTTTCTCAGGGCTGAACAGCCCCAACTCCCTCAGCCTATCCTCATAAGACTTATTCTCCAGACCCCTCACCAGTTTCCTTGCCCATTTTTACATAGGAAAATTTAGTGCTGTTCTTGCAGATTGTTGTAACAGGGATCATCCAGATTTAACAGAAGTCACTGAAAACACATATAAGAGAATAATTAGATCTTGTGGTTTACATCTTCAGGAACAACGGTTCATTCTCTACAGAGAATTGATGGCAACTGAGAAGTCCTTTAGGCTGTGAGAAATAGTTGAATGAAAAAGCAAAGATTGTGTTACTGCCCTTGATTGAGTGGCCACACCTGCCATTTCCAATTCACATTCAAAACCACTTTTGAGATATCCTACTGCTTTTGGATAGGTAATATGTAGTATTTCCCAGCTTGTGTACTTCATAAGATATTTACTACATTTTATTTTCTGTACATTCTTCTCCGCAATGGACCTTGTGTTTGATGCTTTGATGTTACACTTTCAAACTATCCAGAAATTGCAGCTGTTACAGTGTCCGGTTATTACATGCAGCGTCACACAAACTTTGCTGCTGCTACTACTTGCTGTGATCTCTATCAGTTCTCAAGTTTTAAACTTTGTGTTTTTCCAGTAAAGCCTGGTGTAACTTTGACTTGGGTTGCTCATATATACCAAGTGCCTAATCCTCCAAAGATTTTTTGTGCCTAAGTCCCTTTGAAGCCACAAGAACTTAGAAATACATTTGAGGATTGGGGCCATTTTTTTTATATCAAAGTGTCCATGAATAGAATTTCTAAAAGTACACAAAGGAATTAGGAGTATAAGTCTAATTGAAAACCATGAATCTTAGGTTTTTAACTCTCCTAGGTTACTCCTTAGGATAGAATTTCCAAAGGACTTGAGTTTTCAGCAGTTTGTAATAATTTATTTAAGTTATTACTTTTATTAAGAAGCTGCTGGGTGTTCAGCACATACGAAATTCAGGCCATTGCATAGATGCCTAAAAGGATGTTTCTATATAGTTGATGTTCTTAGTGTCTCTTCTAACATGGCACCATGATGATTTATTATTAACTACTCCTATAAAACAATGCACCTTGATCTACAAGTTTCAAAAACCTGATTAATCCTCTCTCCGGCAAGTCATGGCTGAATTTTTCAGAAGGATATAGTTCAATTGTGAATGGGAAAAGAAGTGCCCAACCAGAAGGGGAAAAAATATAAATGTATAATTTTATATAGATGGCATGTAGCTAATGGCAGAACACTCTAGGCAAATGGATCCTAATTTTACAATTTATATTTAATGGATTCAAAGATCATCAGAATAATAACTTCATTAGGACTTTTCTCTTGGTACTGAATAGATTGGAAGTGGGGTGATGAAGGGAAAAATAATGAATAGTAAAGGAAATTTCTTTGAGATCTTTGACAAATTTTAGTGCTTAGAATCAAAGACAGACATCAGGCGAGACTACCAACATGAGAGAGAAGAAAGTTTTGGGAAGGAGACAGCCCCCTACTCATAACACGACTTTGGATCGCTACTAGCACCCACAAGTTCTGACATCATTTGAAAACTCTTGAGCTCTAAAATTCACTGTGTCAAGAAGCCTCTCTGCTTCTATCACCTACTAACTCTCATTAGTTCACTGCCCCTGCTGCTTGGTAATCCTTTCAACAGTTATATTGCTTTATTTTATAGCTTGGCTTGTTGTGTTATTGAACACTTGCTAATTAATTTCCCTGCCAATTCACTGTTTGCCTGGCTCTCACCTCCTTACTGAGCCATTGACAAAAGCCTTCTATTACGTTTCTGTCAGACTCACTACTTGCTTCAGTTATGATTAACTAACTCCCTTGTCTATCCCTTTCTACTCTTCTATCTTCTGCAATGTTGTTCTTTTTCTTTAAATAGGTGGTTTGAGTTTGATATCATCTGCCAGAATTCTTTTTCCCTTTTTCTCAACTTTTTAATTCCACAACTTTATCCTCTTGTATTGTTTCTATCCTTCCTGTGTTTCTGTTTATATCTGTTACTTTCACCAGTATCTTCTATCACCTTTCATCTACACAGATCTACCTATCTGTCCATTTAGATATCATATATTAATGTCTGTCACTTGTCAAGTTGTTAATGCTTGTCAGAATGTCAAGGGGTTTTCCTTTCTCCTCCTGTCACAGATGATGACTACTATATTATAGTTGTCGGTATAAAAATGGATGTCAACTGTGATTATAATTCCTTTCTGGAAAGCCATTCTTGACTTCAGTTTTTCATCCTTCCCATATCAAAAACCTTGCTGTTTTGCTTTGTCTGAATTCTTGAATTGTCTTCTTCCAAAATCAACCAGAAGAACCTGGCAACTGTCATTTTCTCATCTGTACCTTCCTCAGTGTCCACAACATGCTCACATGTGGGTCCAGATAACCTTACAACTGTAAATATATTTACCATGATATTCTCATGATATTGTCTCTCTCTTTGAATCCTTCTTCTCCTCCTGTGTGTTAAAAGTAACTTTATTACACCAATTAATGATCAACATCGTTGGCAGCTCAGCCCTCTCTTAGTATTGATTGCATGGACTACTTTTCTTTCACACCATCGTTATGCACAGAGCATGTCGAACTGCTCCGTAGCCATCGGATCATCAAAACTTGCTTCTTCTGGCAGGACCATGAGAAACTGATGAGTGGTAACTAAAGAAATGCTCGGGAGAAACGAGATTTATTTTACTTATGGTAGTCCTCATTAGTTTTTCTAGCTAGCTGCTGAATCCTTCCTTGGTAGACATTGGCATCTTTGGCACAAGGACTTTCATTTATTTAGTTTTACTTGTATCTTGGCATGATAAGTATCTTTTTCTTGAATAATAAACACAGACACCTAGTGTCAATGCCCCCTTTTTCCTTAATATATGGAGTTCTCCATCAGGATCACAAATAAACTGCCCAAAAGTCATTTACGTCACTTCATTGGAAATTAAGAATGTTCAGTGACAACAGGGTTAAATCATGGCAAGTCAAAACTAATATTCAAATTAAGGTTCTAACTATAGGACCTTTGTAGGGGTCTTTGGAGAAAGAAATAATGGATGTCACTGCTTTTGTTTCTTATACATACATGCAGTGCAGTCCTTGAATTAAGCCTTTAGAAGAGAGATAAACTTTTGCCCAATCAGCAATATCTAGCTTTAGTTCTTACACATTTAGTTTATTAATCTACAAATATATTGTGCTTTTGAGTGTGAGGTCAAATTAATGGAAATCCATTCTCCAGAAGATTATGAAACTTTGAGAGAAAAAGTTCATCCCAGACTTTCTCTAAACTGAAACGTTCTTTAAATACTGCAACTTAATCAGAAATTTATTATATCCTGCAACAGGATAACAGCAAAACAAAAGCTTTGCTTCATTCTAGTAGGAAATTTTGACTACTTCAATAAATTCCCACAAAGAATTGTAATGTGTTCAAGGAAAGATGCCAGATGTAAAAAGTGCCATCAGCAAATCTTTGACCAATCTTACCACAACATATTTTTTGGCTAGTTACTCAAAGCTGTGTATTATATATAGCAATTGTCCAAACCATACTTTTTTTGTTTCCTTTTTTTTCCCCTGACTTTTGCATATGTAATTCTGATGTAATTCAGTTCCCTTCAGTGAAGTTATTCCCCACTAGATTAACCCACATACTCAAATTATATTTCTCAGTTTCCAATATAAACATGCTGCTTTGCAGCCCATACATTTCTGGGGAGTATTTAGCTTAACAAGGAATCCCACTGATGCCAATACGAGTAAAATCCACTGAAAAGGTATATGGATGGCAGAATCAAGACCTCGTAAAGTTCAAACAACTATAGAGTTAACTAATCCCTGTGCTTGCTCTCTACAGAGGTTTAGAACCCTCCTGAGCAATCCCTCCGTATTGTAATATGCAATTCATTATAGAGACTCAAAGTGGGATTATTTTCAAGCTTTTCTTTTTCTTTAGCCCTAACAGGATTTGAATTTGCGTTTCATTTCTCACTCATATCTTTCCTGCTTGCTTTCAGATTTCCCATTTGTTCTCCTTCACAAATGGGTCTTTGGACAAACATTTTGTATGTGGGATGGGTCGCCATGTTAAAAAGATTATCTCACCATGGAGTCCATCGGCACTTAGCAACAGCAGCACTTATATTTTTCTCAGATTGCCTTTATCTCTTAATCATTATTAGCTGACTGAGATTTATGACATCTTCTTCATCCAGAGATAAAATCAATTAGTCGAAAAATCTTCAGCTTGTTAGCTATAGTCAAAAAACTAACTGTGAGCTTGGATGTGTATAATTGTATTTTCCAGTTCAGTGAGCATGTGCGCAGGAAAACAGCCACAACCCCCAGCAGGGAATGGTCAGCTGGTCCCAGCCTATTCAGGGCTCTTGGTGCCAGCCAGCTTTCAAAGAGGGAAGGGTGGGCTCTAAGGAGCCCAAAGGATTTTCCCGACCCTCTTGGGTAATTTACACCAATCTTAAACATGTATGTTTGTCTGAAGTCTCTTTTATCAGCGTGGTAATCCCATTACTGACAAATGAAGATGTAATCGCAGTTTATTCAAATCGTTTGAAAGCTTTATCTCCTTTTGAGAGGAAGGAGAAAGTACAATTGGCTGCAACTGACTTCTTAAACTCCTACTGGGACACTAGTAAAGCAAAAATGATTTTTAAAAAGCATCAGCACTTGGAAACAGGATGAAAAGTATAGCCTACTGGGTCCCTGAAGAAAGGAATCTTCTCTTGCTTATGGAATTTACATCATACTCTGCACTGCCACTACTAATTTAAATCAGGGAAAGTGAGAGAATAGTGTTCTTTGCTAAGTTTGTCCTACAGCAGTATTTCGTACTAATGCTGTCTCTGCTTAACTCCACCAGTAGTTGTGAGGGTAGAGATGCTGGTTGAATGGTGTCTCCATAACCAGGGTAACCACTTGCTAATACTTGGAAATCCTCCCTTTTGGGAAATGTGTACCAATAATCAGAAAATTATGGAGAAAAAGCTATACTAGACAACCTTGTACATTTTCAAGGGGAAAATTAACTATTACAATGTTTCTTCATCAGCCTCACTTCTAGCAAAGGGAAACAGAAACACAGACCCAGGGAAAAGTCTTGTTGCAGAAGTGAAGCCTGGAGCTCTGACAGCCCCACTGAAGTCTCTAAGGTGGATGGAGGATCCACCGGAGGTCCTAGGAACCCCTTGTTGAAACTTCTTCATGTATGGATGTCATGGCTTGGGCTGGGCTGGCCAATATAAAGCCAGATACTCTCTTTAACCTCTTTCCCTTCAGAGAGAGGGAGGAAAGAATGAAACAGAGAATTATGAAATAAACTAATCTACTTTAATGAAATATTAATAATAAAAAGAAAATGTAATACTATCAAAAAAGAAAATAATGAAATATATGCAATATATACAAAACCATATCAAACTCCCAGGATGACCATCACATCACCAGCAGGCACTGGGAAAGTCCCAGACTGTACTCAGGGATGGATGGGAACTGGGCTCTGGATCTAGTCAGGAACACATGGATTGGGATCAAAGGCAGATGAACAGAGTCCTCCTCAAACACCAGACATTGAAGAAAGAGGCTGACCCTTTGATACCTCAACCTTTACAGTGAGCATGATGCAGATGGCATGGAATATCCTGTTGGTCAGTTTT
>VZRU01013525.1:248290-291338 GCA_013398155.1 Pedionomus torquatus
TAATACTATCAAAAAAGAAAATAATGAAATATATGCAATATATACAAAACCATATCAAACTCCCAGGATGACCATCACATCACCAGCAGGCACTGGGAAAGTCCCAGACTGTACTCAGGGATGGATGGGAACTGGGCTCTGGATCTAGTCAGGAACACATGGATTGGGATCAAAGGCAGATGAACAGAGTCCTCCTCAAACACCAGACATTGAAGAAAGAGGCCGACCCTTTGATACCTCAACCTTTACAGTGAGCATGATGCAGATGGCATGGAATATCCTGTTGGTCAGTTTTGGGTCACCTGTCCTGTCTGCTCCTCCCCATAGGTGCAACACCTCTACACCTTTCCGCTTCCAACCCTCCAGGTGGACAAATAACAAAGTTACCTGGCCTTGGGTGTTATAGCAATAAGTATAAGGAAAAGCTTTTCTGCATACCATNCACCAGACATTGAAGAAAGAGGCTGACCCTTTGATACCTCAACCTTTACAGTGAGCATGATGCAGATGGCATGGAATATCCTGTTGGTCAGTTTTGGGTCACCTGTCCTGTCTGCTCCTCCCCATAGGTGCAACACCTCTACACCTTTCCGCTTCCAACCCTCCAGGTGGACAAATAACAAAGTTACCTGGCCTTGGGTGTTATAGCAATAAGTATAAGGAAAAGCTTTTCTGCATACCATCCCTTGGTATTCATTATAAACATCAGGCCTTGTCGCTCTGGTAGCAGACACTGTCTGAAGAATATGCTGTAAATTTCAGAGGGTTAGACGAGGTTTAGCTGAAAAATAAAATTGGTTGAAAAGAAAATTGGCTGAAAAGAAAATTGATTCTGTTTTGCCTTAAATGAGGACAGTGGAACAATTTCCTTCTCTTGGGTACAACCTATTCACAGTGCTCTGATAATGCTGCTGTAAACATTATAACAATAATTTGAAAATTATATTTCTCTTTTCCTTCCCCTAGATCACACCAAAGAACAGTTTCAGTAATTTTATGACTAAATGTATGCTCAGATCGACTAAAAAATGAAAATGCAGATAAAAATGTTTAGAAGATTTTACCTTCTAAACGAAAAAAAATCTCTAGTATTTCAAATGGTGAATATAATGTCAATTTTAAAGAGATTGTATATCATAAAAATTCTGTCATTAGGCAGTAGTCTTTCACATGACTTTCTTGACTTCATGATGAAATTTGATCTCACTGATAAACAGAATATCATGTTCTATAGTTTTCAGTATTGGGCAGTATTGCATGAGGTGATGATTGCTTTGCATTTTCATTAGCTAACATGAATCCCTTAGGTAATCTGCTTTTGCCCTCAGAAATCATTATTTTAATTTCTTTTTATCTCTGCAGTTCTCCATCCTAGACTAGGAATTAACTATATGAGTATATAATAAGCAAAATGTTTTTGCTTTGAAGAACAGATAATCTAAATAGATTGAAGCTGGGAAGAGAGACTTGGAGCAACTTGCCACACAGCAGTTAGTTTTGTAGCTGGGAGTAGTCTTTACTTCCACAGCTCCATAGGATCATTTTCAGTTAATAAAATCCATCACTTTCAATGTAATGGTACTTGTTTCTTTTTTTTGCTGAGCCTTTCTTTTTGCTGAAACAAGTTTTCTTGTGGCCACACAGTGAACCAGAATTGAGGGAAGGCAGAAGTAACACAGCCAGGAAAAAAAGCAAAAAAAAAAAAATTAATTTTCAGTTGGATCAGTTCCCCACTCTGAGTCATTGTTCAGCTGTACAAACTCTCGTGCTGGCACAATGGAAGGAATGACAAAGGCATGGAATTGCCTGCCAGGGCCAGGGAAAGAGGATGCTCCACAGTGAGAACAGCGGTGTCAGCAGCAGTCCTGGCCTTCCCCTGCTTCACGTAGCTGAAATGGTGGCCTGTGTTTCCTCATGAGTTTCTCCTCAGTTTCACATTGTTCTAGGGCTGCTTTAGTGTTGGTAAAGGCATCTCCTTTTGGCTCTATGCCGCATGTGCATAAGTTCAGAAGGAAGCATTAGCTGTCTGAGCAATATCCTCCTCTAAAGGACCAGTGTCCTGTGGCTTGGGAAACCCCAAATTTAATAGAAGAGTTGCAGAATCTAAGAATAAGGAGCCTCCACAGGAAAGGTTCAGAAAAGCAATGGATACTATTCTGTTTGTAGGTAGTATCCAGAGTTGAGAGGTAGCAGCAATCATTGTCAAACTTCTATTTTTCTTGTGCTTTTTCTTGTTTGGGCTCTCTGTTTCTTTTGAGGGCATATGAAGGGATAATTTTCAACAGGTATTTGGAATACCAATACCAATACCAAACAACATCTGATTATAGAGTGATTATCACATGAGAACATGACGTTATTAAAACCAGCCACTTGTGCTGAAGAGGTGACTTTAATCCCTATTGAAGTTGTTCTCTGAGAAAACTTCACTGTGTACTATCAAAATGCTGCCTGTGCTTGTCTTTTAGTAGTGCATCCAAGAGTACTGGTAAAAATGATCTGGTAAGGAAATTTTTGTGAGTCTCTAAATAGATTTTACATTATTCTACTTCATGATGCACCTGAAAGAGTGACAATGATTTTTTTTTTTTTTTTTTTTTCTGTTAGAAGAATAACATATGTATGCTGGATGTTTCCAATTAAGCACAAACTTGAGCACTTCCTACCTATTTTCTGCTGGATGCATCATGTCAGACCGTGTTTTGGCCCTGTACATTTTCCTGCTCTCCAAGCAAAAAAAGGATATTTTCAAATTCTCTTTTGCAACTGGGAGTTCCTTTCCAAAGCCATTGAACTTGTGGGCTGAGACACAAAGCAGAAATCCAGCAGTGAGAGGTACAGAACCCTGAGTCTATGAAGAAGAAGCCATGCTGTATCACAGGAGACCCTATCGCAAGCAAGTCAGACCTTTCAAGAAAGTTCTGACGGTTTTGCTGAGCTCCATCACAACCTTTGCAGCTGTCAAACACAAGCCTTCTGTAGTATTAAGCAGCACAAGCAGAAGACAGGGCACAGCCAATCAGTGTGTTGACTTGTCAAGCTGGATGTGAGGAGATACACAAGAAACAAGTAACTTGGGCTCCATTTGAGTTTAGGAGATGGGCTTCAAAGCCCACTGCATTCTTTCAGCAGCCTCTGGATTTACTGTACTTGTACTTCAGTATCAGCATCATTTCTTATACTTTCCGCAGGCAACTTCTTTAAGTCTTTTAGCTTGAGGAATGGTTATGTGTCCCGATCTTATTACAAAGAGATAGGATGGTCCATGTTACCAGTCACGTCTTGAGCAAAAGACTCCATTGCAGGTTTATGGTGATCTATGATGGGTGTTACAGATCCTTTCTTTGTTGTGGTGAGGCCTATCTGACTTTGTAGTGTGATCATACCCCTTCATAAAAGAATTATAGTGAGATGTAAACATCAGGAAAATCCAAGCTAGAGTCAGAGTATTGGCTTTGTAATATTTGTGCGTTATGTATGCTGCCAGAAAATCATAACAGATATCCACTCTTTCACTCTGTGATTCTAATGTTGGCTCCCTGGTGTCTAATAATCAGCTGGTGAGTTAATGCTCTCCCTAAAGTACATTTTAGGAATTCTAACTAAAGCCTTGCTTTTGACTCTGTCCTTTTATCATGCACACATACAAATCAATACCATTCATATTTTTTAATTTAGTGCTGATCCATAATTTGGTAATCTATCATAAAGCAGTTTTTATTTTTGCTTTCAAAAGGAAGATACCTTTTCTACCACATAAAATTTTTCATTAAAATGTATGGTTTGGGAGAACATTTTATGTGTTTTGGACTCAAATACGTATTTTTCTGAAAGAGGTTCACTTTGGTGGAAAAAACCTTCATTAAAAAGATTGTTTGAGGGTTTTTTGCATTGATAAAAGGAGAAAGGTAAGAAACAATTTATGTCCAGTATGAAAGGGATTCCACTTCCAAAAAAATGGTACATTGAAAAAGATACCTTTTTTTGCTGAAAGCACTTACTAATATTTAAATGGGAAAAAAATGTATTTATATGAAATACATTTGCCAAAGTGAAACTTGTACAAAACTGTATTTAATATTTGTTTTGAGAAAAAAAATATTGTGAAAGTCTGAAAATACTGAAATGTACCCATTCGACAGCTCTTGAATGAAGATAGGAAATGTTTTGACCTGTAGAAATTCTCTGATGAAACAGCTTGTTAATATAAGAAGTTGCATGAAAGTTGAATGTTCTTCCTTTTATAGGTAACCAGCTTATCATAGCTTTCGAGAAAAAGCACTGTTTTAGCTGTTGGGCCAAGCTTGAAGAATAATCTCTGCTGTTCTGTACAGTTATGATTGTTACCAGGTTTATCTGTGCTTAAAAAGTTCATGATGGGCACCCAATTAGCTTTAAAATGGTAAAGCTTATTGTAAGTGTCGAGAAACATGCTGACCCCTAGGCTATGGTATAATGTGCTCTAGCTATAGTATAGTATATAGTAGATCATAAATTATTCATGTTTTGCAATATTGGGTTATTGTTTCCCCTGTGAACTATGCCACAGAATAAGAAAGTGTCATAAACAGCGCAATGCCGATTTCCTAAGGTGCTATTTTCAGTTTCTTCTAATTTGTTAGCTTAAAAACATTTACTAGAAAAATAGGAAATCTGTATAGTCTCCATGGTTAGAAAGTTCTCCGTACTTAGATCTAGCAGCCACATTGAGCGAACTCCAGCATGTATCTAAATGTTTGCTTGTTCAAGACTAGAACAGAAAGGAGCCATGTGTTGCCAATCCCCAAACCTGCAGAGCAGAGGGGATCTCAACTGCAACTTTCTGTTTTTTTTTCTGTATATAAGCATCTTTTGTTTTAAGGCTCCTTAAATGTTTTCCCTAGTCCTTTGCATATGCTTTATACCCTCCCTTGAAAATAACTGTACATTTACTTCTCCAATCTATGCAGTGGAACTAAACTAATCTAAATATGTACAAAAACTAATAATACAGATGTCATTTTGCAGAAGTTTTCTGAAAGGACGTGAAACAGACTACCTGATGTGTGCTGGGGAATCTGGAATCTGCAACAAGTGCAGGATCATTGCTGACAGTCTGACATTCCTAGTTTGAGTGGGAAAAAGACAAGTCCGGTTTTTCCTTCCTGTTTTTCATGAAAGGACACATATGGCTGAAACCGTACTGCTTTTGGCCATGAGCTTGTCAAACGTTTTTAGTATTCACAACTGTGTTTGGTCATTAGACTAAGCACTGGGATAGGACAAGGTAAAAACACATTATGGACTAGTTGCTTTGGTGAACACGTTGGGTAGTTCTCATTCTTAGCAATGAATTCTACAGCAATGCTGTATTCCTGAATCTACAAAGAACATGTAGCAGCGTTTGCAAGAATATGAATCTGTTCCAGTCTTTAAACTCTAATTCACTTCCTGTATTTTATGAAACAGAGAAGAGGGGACAGTGAAAGAACCCAGAGCAAAACAGTCAAAGTAAAAACTAGGAAAATGGTCTATACAGAAGCATTTTAGGTATTTAGGTGTAGGATAGACCTTTTTCTAGTCAAGAGGAAAGGATGTAACTATTGAAGTATTGGAGATAAAACTGTGCTATGGAGTGGTACAGTTTTGTTACATTCTCTATATGAAAAAAGAGAAAAATTTATATGGATTATACTTCAGCAAGAAATCTGGAAACTATCACATTTTAATAATGTAAAAGAAAAACTTGACACTGTGACCCAAAGGCCAAGAGTTTACATTGACCTAAGGAAAAAAATCACCCTTTGTTTCCCCTCTTCTGCAAATGCAGACACACTGATTCTCCTGGGATAAAGCCAGTGGCTCTGTCTTCACCTCCTTCTCTTCCCCATCTCAGCCTGTCTTATGCATTCGTAGGGTAGCACCACAGCCTCTTCACTACTCCACAACCTCTTGCACAAGATAAGGTTGATTGGCCACATCTGCCAGCCAGCTGTGTCAGCCACATGAGATCAGTGAGCAGGAGAGAAACCACAGCATCATGTTCAAAACAGAATCCCATGCCTTCCTCACCGCAGCACATCCCTGAGGCCTCTGCCATGCCCTCGCATCAGCTGTGACAGGTATGTCTCCTGATACATCATCCAGTACACATTGGCTCATGCATCACGACAGAAGAAATGTCAGCTTTGAGTAATTTCACAAGGCTGAGGCACTACACTCAAGAATTAGGGAGAACTATCCAGCTTCTGGTGGGTTATGGCTTACATAGCAGCAGCTATCTTGAAGGTCAAGCACTAGCTCAAAAAGTATAGGAGATTGGCATTTAATATCATCGAGACCTAATGAAGGCTTTGTAACCTCTGCATTTTAGGCATTTGGTGCCCAGGCTGGAGTTTAGATTTCATATAGTTAACATGTAAACTGTCTGTAAAGCCTCTGGGGAGAGTTAGGCAGCTCCTACTGTAGGCATCAGACTGAGGATATATGTTCTCTCTGTTGTTGGGTGACTCAGGCTGATACATGTCACTTCAGTGCAGGAGGTGCACAGCCACATCAGCATGGCACAGTGCTTGATCTAAGACAGCTTCTTACAGCATCTGGCTCAAATCCACCAATCTCACAGAACAGGCAAAATGAGATCACATCTGCCTACAGCCAGTTGTGTGGCTCAGCCTCCAAGTGCATGGCACACTAAAGGAAAATTGTGGTGTGAAGGAAGGAGAAGAGGGAGGCATTATTTTCACCCTTCTGTGAAGTATAAATGCTATGCTAAATATATTAATTTTACTAGGTATAAAGTTCTACGATTGCATCTATAGAAAGGTAACTGAAGATGTTTTAGAAATCAGTCATGAGATAAGTGCTTGGTTTGTTTCAGAAGGCCCAGGCTTCTGTTTTAAAATGTGGCCAAATAAAGATGCACAAGCACCCCTCTGTTGATCTCTGCTGCAATCAGCAAAGGATGCAAGATTAATGGGGATGGAAAGCACAAAAGGAATCCTCACCCTGTAATAATGGTTTGGGCACTCAGCAGGGATAAGAGAGACCTAGATTCAGCGTTTGATGTTGTATAGTACTTGTATTCTTGGCTAGGTGCTCATACTGCTAGGCTGCTACACAAAGTGGAAGAAAGGAGAGGCGTGAGCAGAAAACTCCCATCCTCATCTTGTTTTGTTTTAAAAGGAAATTATTCTATTGCTATCTGGCTCATTTGCTGTGAGAACGTCTAAGAGATCAGGCCCTGTGTGTGCACGGACCCTGAATTTATAAAACTGACAATCAGTGAATTTAGCAGGATGTCAAAACGCAGCAATGATCTTTTTGGATTAAAACTTTATTGTCAGGCACCTCAGTCCTGCTTGTATCCTGATATAAGGACCAATGTCCTTTATTGGAACTTTTTTTTATTTTTTATTTTTTTTTAAATTTTGTTCCAAATTAGTCAAGTGGTAGAAATTGAGTTTTTTGACCAATTCAATTGGAAGGTTGTATTCATTGAATCATGGTCAATTTTCAAATACTGTATCCCATAAAAAGCAACAGAGCCTTTTACGCAATGAATGTTAAAAGGAACAAAGTTACTTTTCTTTTTAGCTGCTCTGGGAATCAGCTATTGAATAATTTCTTTTGGAGGCTTCAAAGAAGGTAAGAAGGAAGTTTGGGGCTTTGTGTTTCTTACACGCTATGGATTGAATTCCTTCTTTACACTACCTGGTGTAAATCAGTGTCCCGGTTTGAGGATCTATTCCAATGAAATCAATAGTTACAGAATTGTAAAACTGGTTAGTGATCACGGTCTGGCTGAGCAGAGCTATGGCATTAATCAGTTTTAAAGATCTGGTCCCTAAGTACTTAATTTCTAGGAAACAGCACAACGTGACATAACAAGGATCCTATTTAGAGACACACACTCTGCAGATCAAAGCAGGGACTACTGGAAATGCTTTCTGAAGGTATGTGTAACTATAAAATGTTTTGAGTGGCTGCCAGTATTTTGTAATCAGCGTTGTAAAGTTTTGTGATACTCTTGATGTCTGCAGATGTTATGTGGCCCATGGCACAGAGCTGATGTTCTGAATTACCAATTATATACCTAATGGAGCTCTGAGAACTAACTCCTGCCCTTCTTTGGGTACTGGGGCAGTCTTTAAATGTGAGCAAAGGACTGATACTATAAATAAAGCTGTCTCCATAGCAACAGGCAGTTCAGTACTCAGCTTTCAACACTTTAAAAAGGTAATTACTGTCTTTTTTCTTTATATTTTTCTATTCTTGGTTTATAACAGCAGTAATAACCTCCTGAGTTGGGCATTTCCTGGCCATTAATGACTGACAGTGTTAAGAACGCTTGGCTTTACCTCAAGCCCTCAAATCCTCCAGCCGGTCATTAACTGCCAGGAAATGCCCTTCCCCATGGTCATTATTGCTTAATTATGTAAACCTGGATTAGAAATTTAATTAGATGACTTTAACATTCTCTGATTCTCTCCCCTTTTCTTCCCCCATGTCTCAAGTATCTGTATTTGCCATGGTTGTTAGCTGTCATGGCTGACGTTTACTCCAAAGCAGTGTGGTATAGCGAATGCTACAGAGTCTCCTTGGAACAAGACTGATTCCCTTTTTCACCCTTAGCAACAGAATTTATCTGCATACCTACTTGTAAAGAATATATTAGATTAGGCTGAAAGGAATCTCCAAGTCCTGCTTGGTGCTGCTTTCATGTGTTGACCAAGAAGAGTTCCTTCCTATCAGAGAACGTGGATAATTTTCCAGTCTGATGGATGAAGGAAGGCTCATGATGGAGGGCTCTCAGTCTCTGCCTTAGCTTCCAGATGTCAACTGTACCTGCTTCAAGCAAGCGTGTTCCAGGTATCAATACATTTTATCCCGTTTCTCTTCAAAGCCCAATCGTATAACTGCTGCAGGCAAACGTTTGAAAACAGGATTAGTGTCTCTGGGCTAGTTCAAGCCAGACAACCCTTGAAGCTGCTTTCACAGGTGTCCTTTATCTGGACATGGGGCCAAGGTTTACTTAAATAATGGGTACTGCAGCATCCAAAGGAGGGTGCTAAATAAAGCTGTTTCTCCCTATCTAACATTCCATTTTGTTTATTCGCTGTTCTTACAGAGCACAGCACGCTATAGTCAAACAGCCTGACTTCCAGGAACTTCCAGTGACCACTTCCAGGACTTCCATAGCCTGTGTGTCATTGACCCGTGGGCATACTGGTAGCATTTTATTATCACCATCAGCAATGTCTTATCAGTAGATTAATAAAATCACCTGTCTATCCCTTCTGATTTTTAGTCCCAGAAGCTTTATTTGGTCACTAAACAAAAGTAGCAACTAATGTTTACCATTCTCTTATAGTTAAATAAACTAGAAGCCAGCTCCTAAAGTTCATACTTGCGATTCTGGAAGATCTCCTCCTAAGTTCTTAATTTGTTTCTGCTTTCTGTGGAGGCTGTATGGCACCATTTAATGACTTGGTGTCTCTGACACTCCATACAACTGTAACTACTCATATACTTCATAAAGTACTTCAATGTTAATTGTTTTAATGTACCATGGGCATGTAATCTGGAGAAAAAAAGCATTTTCTATGAAGTCTTATGCATTGTAACACTGGTAGGAAATATTACTTCTTGACTTAATAGGTCATGTTCTAATAAACAGAGATGCTGCAATAATGTGGACATGAAAAGTAATCATTATATTACTGCATCATCTCTTTAATTTGAAGTCCTTTTAAAGAAGCACACTATTCCTGACAGCAGCCTCCATCAATTCCTAATAAAAATAAAAGCACAGGTGTCTTTTTCAGCATCTTTAGTTTTAAGCATTCCATTCATTTCTACTGTGTATTTTAAAAGAAATAGAACCAAATCTGCCCACAAATGCAAAGCTCCTAAAAACAATGCAAAACAATATTCATATTTAAAAGCCTTTCCTCTTTTTTTAAAAGTTTACAACTTCATAGAAAAATCCATAGAAATGCATATCCTTTAGAAAGGTAAGCTGTGAATGGTAGAGCCAAAGTATTTATTATGACTTTAATTGAGCTATTAAAGTATACTATTTCTTTTTGTGTAACTTATTATACTAACTGAGGTATGCACATTTGTATCATGTAACATTTTGGTGGTGATTAACTAACTAAATAAAGCTGAATCTAGCCTGCTGTGCCAGTGTAGGAGGATTTTCCCCCATAAAAGAGGTAGACAAGGTAACTGATTTCCACATGCTTTTTTTAAAGGCACACTAAAAGTGGAAAAGGTGGCATGGGGTGGTGTTCCAGTCCTTTACTCACATGCCCATGGAAAAAATCTTCTCAGCACACTGCTGCTTTCCTCTGTACCAGCTCTGCACAACTGTAAGGCTGTGCTCAAGAGGAACCCCATTCATTTCCACTGCATTGCAGGTGCACAAAGTCAGCAGATCCTAACCCAGCTACTTCTGGAAAAGTAGTACAGAATGCATAAGTGGCTTTAAGCCAGTTTTTAAGGAATTTGCCTATGATCACAATGAATTGGTTTAATCTATATTTTTAAGTTAAAATATATGACAGAATTAAAGTAGCATTCCCTCCTTTCCTACAATAGGGTGAACCAGAGGATGAAGCCAAAGTCTGGAATATGGTAGATCCTTGTTCACATCTTAGCTTTGCTATTGACCTGAAGCTTCAGTTTTGTGCCTCAGTTTCCCAAATATATACTTACGCTTGCTCCCTGTGTAACAGCGATGTTAATGTCTACTGACAAAAAGCATGGAGCACCTCTCCTATGAGGACAGGCTGAGAGAGCTGGGGCTGGTCAGCCTTGAGAAGAGAAGGCTCTGGGGAAACCTTATTACAGCCTTTCAGTACCTAAAGGGGGCTTATAAGAAAGATGGGAACAAAGTTTTTAGCAGGGCCTGTTGTGACAGGACAAGAGATAATGGCTTTAACCTAAAAGAGGGAAGATTTAGACTAATAAGGAAAAAAATTTTTTTACAGTGAGGGTGGTGACACACTGGAACAGGCTGTCCAGAGAGGTAGTAGATGCCTTATCCCTGGAAACATTCAAGGTCAGGTTGGATGGGGCTCTGAGCAACCTGGTCTAGTTGAAGATGTCCCAGCACATGGCAGGGGGGTTGGACTAGGTGACCTTTCAAGATCCATTCTAACCCAAACTATTCTATGATAAAATAAACATTGGATTTTATCTTATTGAGACCTTCAAGGGAGTCAGTCCAACTGTTAACAGACTATGGGCAGTCAGTTATTTTGATGATTCACAACAAGGATTTGGATTTAATTGCAGAAATCTCATCAGTTTAGGGGAGGGAATGAGAAGGCAGAAAATCCCCACTTAGTTTACACACCAAAAGAGGTAGATGCTCCTCCATTGAGAAGCTTCATAATCTGCAACAGTTGAAGAGCTGAAACTCAGAAACACAAGTCAAAAAAACCCCAATGTCTAACTTCAGTGCAAGTGTCTATTTTGCAATTTGATAGTTTGCTAAAGCATCAACACAAAAATGTGAAGTAACACTTCATTGTATTTGTCTTCTATATACTTTATCTTAGTTGTTAAAGAAAACATAAAATCACATAGTTTAAATAGCATAACTTGTGAAGGCTGAGTGGGTAAAAGTATTCAATAAACAGAAGGAAACTTAACAGTTAATACTAACAAAATTCTGAGATTCTGAAACAGGTCATTGCCAAGCATATCACAGCAGACAGACAAATTCAATTGCTAATGAGGTTACTAGTCTAACTTGCCAGTTCAGAATTTAGAATGAACAGTAAAGATTAGGAAAAAAAGAAAACACTCTGAAATGTGTTATAGAAAATTATGATTTCTCGATGAATATAATTTACAGAAAAAAGTAATAAATATTTAGAAATAGTTCTGTTTTTTACAGTGAAGGACTGCTTTTCTTCCTGTTCTTCCAGGACAGGTTTTGAGCTCAATGGGAGCAAAGAGCTGTTGACTTAGCAAGGATTACAAGGCTGATCCTTACATTGTACAACAGAATTTATCCACCTCAGGAATCACTTCAGCCTCTCTCTTTCTGTGAGAATCAGCAATAAATCAAAAGGCTATTAACTGCTGTAATTTATATAATCTTCTACCTCTCTAGTGTTGCAAAAAGAATGCATTCAGCTAAGACTATTTGAGTATTTCTTTGCACAGAGAAGTATTGTCGACATAACTTACATTGCTTTAGTGGAGTTGATATTGCTCCAATGAAGTGCATTCATGCTGTTGTGCTGATGTCCACACAGCATTGTACTATAATCTTTCCATTGCAGACAAGGTGTCTGAGCCTTGCTGGCGTTGTTCAGAGCTCATTGTGTTGTGGGTAGTTTTTATGATATACTGTGGGATACCTCAGCATCTGAAGGAGCAGTGCCTGCAGTGGCCGCTTTCTAATCTGAATTCACTTGGAATGTTACCCGCTTTCCAAGTTGTTCTTCACTTGCGTGGCTGAAACACAGAACCCCACAATACACGTCCTTTATCTAACAGGAGAACAAGCCGCTTCATGAGGAGGCTGCAGTTTTCGTGGATAAACTTATTTCTCAATCAGTCTTTAGATTCCGGTAGTTTTGAGGAGAAGATTTACAGCTGGATAAAACAAAGTAATCCATGATGTGAGACCATCTTTCTGTTGTAATCTAGCTGAAAAATCACAGAAGAGAAGCTTTCCTGTAGAAAGCTCCTAGTAGACTTTAAGGGGCAGTGCTGTCTCATTTTAAATTTTTGTGCAGCCTTCATTTCTTTGATGTCCTCCGCTGACAGGCCTGGATGCAGCCACAATGTATGTGCAGAAGCTATGAAACCGAGTTTCATAACCTTTGCATCAACTAACCCAAAGTATGTGTTTCCCATATGTGGAGCTAACCAGGCAGTAGTGAGGGACCTGGACAGCTTCTTCAGCTTTAATGATAAATTACTGCAGAAAAAAAAAATTGAAAACTATTTTATGGAGTCTTTTTTTTTTTTTTTTTCCAAATAGAGTAGTACTTGTAGAAAATTTTAATTTTATTTTCACTAGTTAGGAGTGGAAAGATTTATGTAGCATTTTAAATATGTTTTTCATCATGGTTTCATGGAAATATTATTGGGTTTATATTTTTAGGGTTTTTTTGAAAGCACTTCTAATTCTTGAAAAGCAAGTAACAGAGTCACGGGCTTAAGCATCACCTTAAACTGTCACAGAAGATTCAGGAATAATGCTGACCTCTGTGTCTCCAAAATAAAAGCAAGCTTCCTTTTTGTTGTCCTTCCTTTCAGCACGAAGGAAGCTTTCTGTAAAATGTGAGTCATTTAGAGAATGAATGGTACGTTGCACGAGGCCTGAGCAGAGGAGCCAAACTCAGTGTGAAGGAGCAACGTGTAAGCAGGGCAGTGCGTTCTGAAAGGCAGGCAGTGAGGGACAGGAGTAATGTCATGAATGGTGAAGGAGTGGGAATGAGCCAGCTGATTAAACTGATAGGAGGCAAACAGCGTTCTGGAGCCTTTGATGAGTGTCAGAGGTCATCTCCATACAGTTCCCCAAGTCCCCAGGACACACAACCCTGCTGACCTAGTCACTAGATCAGACAAGAGCGTTGAGACTTCATCAGCAAACAACAATCTAACAGATTTAGATAACTGATAGACTGTTAAGCAAATGCTGTAAAAAGGAGTAAAGGAGAAGCTGCTTGTCAAAAGGGGAGAGAAGGGAAAAAATTGTTCAGAAAATGTCTACTTCTGTGTCTAAACAGTGGTACCAGGATGCATGAGAAACTCAAGGTAAACATCGCTGACACAAAGGTACCCAAACTCCTGCAAATTCGTGAAGTCTGTATTCATGCCAATTCTTCATCTGCTAAAGAATTTATGGCATTTTAGGTATTTCTTTAGCTGTCTGGGGAGTTTCAGTATTTACATACCATTTTAAAATGAATGAAGTATCAACTTAAAAATATAGTCAGCTGCACTGTAGGCATTCTTCCACCCTTTTACTCCTTTTAGGGCTGATTTGCTTTGCGTTTCGCAGCACAGTGCAAAAGAGACAAAATCTACCTCCAAGCAGATGTCGTGCAGAGATACCAGCTTAGATTGCTAAAGCAATATAGCTGTATTCGTATAGCACTGGGCCAAGCTATTAAGCTTCATCTGTCAGAATGCTTAGTTATTTTGAACCCAAAATCACACTGATGTGGCTACGCTGTTTTTTTGTATGACACTTGTGCTTAGCATAAACGCTCCTTGAGACTTCAGAGACCTCAGAGTCTGTGCCTTCCCGTGTGTTTGTCTAACAGTCAAGGAAACATTCACCTGTTTGGGCTAGTTCTGATATGACCATAGTAATAAATATATCTGATCTCTAAAGCTCACTGTTGTCAAAAAGTGATAGAAAGCATTGACAACTTCTTATTTGTGTATTAGGAGCCATCTGATATAGCCATCTGACATACTTTACTGATGTGTACTGTGTATAAATAATGGTGTCAAGGGCTATGTGAGACATCCAAGGATACCTGAGACATTCACATGAGCCTGGTAGACATGACGTGGGACCTGCGTGAGACCTACATTCTTCTGGTAGAGTGACTGAAGGCCAGAAAAGATGCCTTGCATCATTCCAGGTGATATTAGGAGCCTGTTTTGGGTAACCTAGTCACCAGGGCAGGAAGGTGGTCTGTTTCTTCTCTTTAGTATGGTATTGCTTGCACAACAGAGTAGAAGATCCACTCAGGTGGCATGAGCTACGTCTCTCTCCCCTGTGAGCTGACATGCTGCAAACCAGATGTGAGCTGGAAGCCATTTAGACAGGTTTGGGTCATGCTGACAGGTACCGTAATGTTGAGAAGCAGGACTTATTTGCTTGGGCACACAGTACCGAGCTAACGCATCTAAATGGCTTCCAGAGTACAGCTGGCTCTCCGGCAAGTCTATCTGGCAATTGTTTGCACGTGGCGATGTGGTCGGGCCCTAAGAGGAAAAGATCGGTCCAGGCTCTGTTCCACCTTGTGTGTTGCCATCAGAATTGTTCAGTGAGTTCTCGCGGCAGACTGTGATCGTGAGCGAGCCAAGAGGAACTGGGCTTGCACAAACTCAGCTGGAGTTCATCAGGGTTGGTGGCAAGAAAGCAGAAATTCTGATGCATAGATCGAGAATGGCTGAAACAGACAGATGGAAAGAAAATGAATGGGATCCTTCTTACGTTTTGTCTTTATAATGTCTTAATAAGACACCATGTAAGAGGAAAATTTGAAAAGTGTTATGAGTGAAATTAAATTGTACAGATGAGATGCAGAAGTTCCCCTGCACAGTCCTTCCATTCACCATCACAGATAAAGTAATTCTTCAGAAGCTTATGTGGTATGTTTAGTTAAACAAATTCCCTTAGAAACATGATTGACTATTTTTAAGCTGAGCACTCACAGTAACAATTACCTGCGTTCTCAATGTCCATGAGCCTCAATAAACAGCCCATGGATTTATGTCTTAGTGAGAACCAACCTATTAGTTTCAGCCATAAATCTCATGTGCCTTGTGTGCAAAGTGAATTTTAATAAAAATCATATAAGGAGCCAGACTTGCTAGGCAGGGTTTCACATGGCTGCCAACATTTGAAAACAATTAATAGAGACCTTTTGGGGGAGGGTAAGTAGAACCATGTCTTTAGCTCCTGTTGAAATACAGTGGACTCAGTGAACTTGCCTGAAGGACAGAATAAAGAGGTTTTTTTCTATTAAAAAAAAAAAAAAAAAAGAAAAAAGAAATGGAGGCCATCACTTCTAAATAAGGGCAGAAAGAATGGAGTCATTCCTTTTGAGTTTGTAATCTCATCCTCTCTGACACCCTGCTGCCAGGGAAATGGCAATAAGTATCTTAAAATTAAGCAGCAAAATAAAATAAATATACATCTGCACTCCCAGGTCTGAAAATAGATTCTGTCCCCTAATGAACAGAGGTAGTGTACGGGTTCAGTTTCAAGCTCCTCACCTTTGGTGCTCCTTGTGCACTCCCTGTCTGAGCGCACACAACGTGTCCTGTTGAACAGAGTCTGAAAGACTGAGCCAGGACCCACTGCTCTTTTTTATTCTGCTGGCCATATTAGTTTTATAAGCAAATAGCTCAGGCATAGAATAATAAACAGGATAAGTTCAAAGAGAAAAGGTTAGGTCCCGAGCCTCGGATGCTTTGTACTGTCTCCGCAGTGCTGAGGGCAGAAAGGTTGCTCTAAAGGGGAGACCGGAGATTTCTGTAACATGCAAGGAACCTCCCAGGGTCTCGGTGTTGTGTCTGCCTAGTCCATATAGGACTAGTTCAGCTGTTGTAAATTAACCCAATTCCCAGGCTATAATATACTGCGGAATGGATGTCTTATCACCAGGCTGGTAAAGGACCTCGGGATTGAAAGGTACTGCTTATACCAAGTTTAACTAAACACAGCTGAGGGCAGGTCCACTTCATGTCTAATACCAATAAATATGTAGGCTTGGTCCAGGTAGGGAACTCCAGCAGTGATAAGGGGATAGCTACACTCTACCTGACTGCTTTTAAGAAACACACCACATGTGCTTTGAGTTAGTGAAATGGCACGTACCAGTACGTATGTGTCTGTGCTGCTACTCCCATACATTTAAATCTAGGTTGGGATTGTTATAATAAAATTAGAATTGTAATTTCAGATGGAGTCAATCTCTTCCCTTCTTGATGGAAGAAAGTGATTGGTACTGGTGATTTATGGACAATTTTCTTAAGCCATCTGGGTGTGGATCCCATTATCCACTGCTGTGCATATATGCATGTTACTCTGAGAACACTGAAGCCTGAGTAAAAGATTCAGGAGTAAAAAGCTTGAATCTAAACAGATTAAACCTGAGTCAGCTTTACAATGTCCAAACATGAAGATCCAAGTCCCTATAACATGTCACTGTGTCTGCAGATATTGTTAGTCAGTCAAAAAGTACCTTAAATTTAGATAGTTCCACTCAGAATATAGGAAGAAGGATCAAGCCCCAGCTAACTCTTCTGTGATAGTTTCCTGTTCCTTTAGGAGTGTCATAGGGTATTTGGTTGACTTTGATATTTTCAAATAGTTGCAATGAAGATGCCTTTACATCTTAAAGCTGTTTGAGGATAAATACTAAATAAAAACTAAATACTAGTTTCTGCCTTCAGATATGGGTACACTGAGCTGATTTTACTTGCTACCAGCCTGGTATATGTAATTAAGCTCAAACTGGACTGCAGTACTGCATCTTGGTGGGTATGAGGAAGACAGTGGGAGCAGAGTGACCAAAGCAGTAAGAAACCCTGAGGAACAGAGTTAAGAATTGAATCCTGTTTGTGTCCCAGCCCAGGGTTTGCTTAGTTTTGTAACATAAGCTGTTAGACTATTAAAAGCCCGATTAAAAAAAAAAAAAAAAAAAAGAAAGAAAGAAAGAAAAAAAAAAAGAGATTTCTTTCCATCTACTTCTGTGGTCTTTTGGACTTGGGAGCCTTTTGCTATCTTGCAGTAAATGCTCAGGTATAAGCTGTAGTTTAATGTTCCTTTCCTTGCCTCTGGAGATCCTACAGAGACTGCTCAAATTACCCAAGAGGGTTGTGATAGTATATTGTTTTCTTGGACTTAACTTTGTGTAATTACACACAGGTAATCCTGGTTTATTTCTGTTATCCCTTAATTGAGCTATAAGATTTTTTTAAGCTTAAAAACTGCCACAGGCTTTTTAAGGTCTCTAAATTAAAATGCAGCAACCCAAAAAAAGAACCCTCCCCAGTTAACGCTATTGACAGATAATCTGCCAAATTTAATTGTAAAAGAAGTGTGGGATTTTAATTACAAAATCCCAAGGAGATCCTTCGAAATAAACCTATATGGATTTTATTTTATTGTATTATTTTCAACTGCCCTGGAGTGCTGTGTCTCTACTTTCTAGCTCTCAGCCTGAGGTATGCTTTTATGACCAAAGTATCAAAACCTTGCAAACAGAGGTTCATAACAGAAATCCTGACAGATCTGTGGCTGCATGGGTGGGCACAGCTCTAGCAATTGCATCTTTAAAGGTCTTATTCACCCTATCATTGCTGTACCAGTGGCACCTGTTAGCAGCACTGCTTCAGTCTCTCACTGTTTCCATTATAAACCTCTCTTTTCATGAGTTCATTTCTTGGCTAATAAAAGTTTCCTCACAGCTGAAACTTGGCTGAAAGTGACTTTGCCTGGGAACAATTATGATTAATATTTTTTTAATATAAATTTCCTTTTAAAAATCTTTCTGTTGTTTTTAAATTAAAAGAGAGAAAGGTTTACAGGGTTCAGATGCCTACTCTGTGCAGGTCTGGTGGCCCCATTTGCAGTTAGATACTAGCTAGAAATTAAGGGATGGGATTGTTCTGCGGGTGACACGGCACAGAACTAACTGAACTGCTGTCAGCTGAAGAAAGGGGTGATGGCAAACTGCACAGAAGGTCTGTCACTCCTGCAGACTTGGATGACACCAGTTCCTCACAAGAGCGCAGACCTTTTGGAAATAAGTAGATTCAGGGATTTATGTAAAGGAAGAGCACAATGGCAATAGGTTCTCCCTCTCAGAACTGAGCCGTGGGCACTGAGTTGCCAGAAGAGCGCAGCTTAAAGCAGCCTGGAGAGTGTAACTTTTGCTTGTGGAGTCCCACCAGGTGCACTCGTGTTTTCACTCAACGGGTGATATCAAACAGGGCCGAGGACAAAGTGCGTCCTGCCTTCTTATCACACATTACTCAGGGTTTGTTGATCTATTTTTCCCCTGCTGTTCCCACGTATCCTTATCATACACCGAGTTTCCAGCAGCCCCTTTCTCCCACCAGATTTCCTCTCCTCCCCCTGCCGCCCAGCCCTGGGTGAAGGCAGCCCGGCTCCCAGCTCCCGGCTGTGTGTGCCGGTGACAAAGCTCCTACACCCAGCGTTTTTCATACCCTTGTGGAAGAAAAGTATGCTCTCTTCCACTTCCAAAAAGCTGGGCAGGAGGAGGTTGTCACATTCAATTGATGACTGATGCAGAGCGTGTTGGGAAAACAGTATCTCTTCCCTCTCTCCCAAATAATTCTGAGCTAGAACGTAAACACGGTGCTGAAATATTTAGCAATATTGATGAGCTCTCTGTTCCAGACAGGAAGTGATACGTAAATTAGTGGATTCCTACAAATCCACAAGGACCAGATCCCCACCAAGGAATTTTGGACAAAGATACTTTGCTGTAATTAGAAAATTATCCCAATTTGAACTGGGGTATGTGAAGAAAATCTCTGACATTGCCTTCTCATTATATACAGGATTTGGGTAGTAAACAGGCCTTGTGAGGATGTGGGCGAATTTTATCCTCTTCGAACAATACCAACATTTTAATATTTTTTTTTTTCAATAAAAAAGAAACCAAGTATCAAATAACTAAAGATCAAAGCAGCAGCCTTATACTTTTGCAGCAGTGGATGTATTCCAGTTTACACATTTTCTGGTAGGTAGCTAGCAGGCGTACTTTCGGCTCTGCCCTGACCCTCCCTGGTGCAGGCACCTCCCCAGAGGCAGCAGTAGCTCTCCCTGAGGTGCCTGTTTGGGTGCTCAGGCAGGGGCTGTGAAGCAGCTCACACACACATACTGGAGGCAGGGTCTGCCCTGGGCATCCCAACCACTGGCCCAGGAGCTGCTTTGTGTTTCTCTCTGTGCTTGGTTTATACCACGTGGAGTGCGTGGAGCTAAACCACTCACCTGAGAGGTGCAGTACTGATTTCAGATCCCTTCCAGCCCTCATTAAGGGTAGATATTTCATAGAATCATAGAATGGTTAGAGTTGGAAAGGACCTTAAAGATCATTGAGTTTTCCTGGGTTTTATTTTGGCAAGAAAAAAGATAGGTGCCACCTGAATTTTTCATCCCATCTTTTTTCTCATCCTCCTTCCCCCTCCCTGTTCACCATAAACTGAAAAAACAAGCCCTGGTGAGCCCTGCTCCAGCAATCTGGCCTCAGCTCCCATGTGCACTCTTGAATAAACTCCTTCTCTGGTTTGGTTTACCCATCGTTGAAATGAAGATTAAGTGCATCATAGGAGAAATTGTAGTCTACATCCAGAGGAATTCATTGATTTTTGCTATCTGGTGTCCTGGTCCTAATGTGTATAAAACATAATTCGCTTATTACAGTTTTCTTGAAGGAAAGGGGCTGACTCATACAATGCCTGGAAGAAGGACCAGCGTTTTATAAAAGCTTTACCAAATGAAATCTTCTTCCTCTTATCCAGATACCTCTCCTGTTCCACGGACATGGACTTCCTCAGACCTGCCTCTGATTTACAGCTCACTCTGTGGAGCAAGAGGAATCAGGCCCAGAGACTTCGGATTATGCTGTTTTTAACTATCAACAATTAGATGCTATGCAGTTAACCAACAACAAGGTGAAAAAAAACTAAGAAGAATTGTAAATATATCCTAATAATTGTATTGCAGCATAGGATTTATAATTACTAAATGTGTGATAACTGCTTCCTAAATGCCCATGCTCTTTAAACAACCTAATTTATAATTTAAAAAGCTGACAAGTCTTAAAGTGTTTTATTTTATCTTGTCTGAAATAATTGAAGAGTAAGTTATTGAAAACCTTTATTTTTCATTAGCCTTAAATTCAGCTACAATTAATGTGCCCAATTTGATTATAAACTGCACAAATTAAACAATAAAGAGCTGTCTAATGAGAAATTAATTATGAGGAACAGAAGAGGAGCTGGGCTGGATAAAAGCAATAAGTTATGGCCTATGGCAGGATGTGTCAGGTTTTAAAGGAGACAAAGGGCTTTTTCCTCAATGTGTGCCAGTGCTGATAGGGCTCATCACAGATCAGTAGATCCAGAAGCCATAACAGCACGGTAATTGAAACTGCCAAAATCAATAGTGCTGACAACCTTAATTAAATTAAATATGTCTCTGATGAGCTCAAACAGCATGGCAGCGGACCACTTGACCCTTTCTCGGAGCCCCGCTTGATAGAGTGCAGCGTGCGGCATGATGGATTTCACCCCCGAGGACCGCTGGAGCCCTCGCGCTACTGTAGAAAATTGCTCCGGGAGCGACGGTCTCCCTGGCACAACTGTAGCTTTGACTCCAAAGTGCAGCCCGGAGTTGGTTGCCTGCTCCTGCTTCTGCTTGGCCTGGGAGGCGCGGGGGCTACTCTGCTGAGCGCAGCCCCGGGGAACTCTGTCATCCTGTCAGCTTTCTGCCCTCCTCCCAGCAAAAAAAAAATATCACAGTTTTGTTTGCTAAAAGGCACACGACTTCCATCACAGCCGGCTGGCTGAGAGGAGGTTCCGACTGTCCTTTCATTACAGGCAGCGTAGCTCGTAGACCACTTGGAATCGGGTCTAATTCAGGCTGGGATTTTAGGTTTTTGTCTTTTAAAAATAAAAAGGGATTGGATTGAGACACCCTAGAATTATCTGAAAGATCATCATGGGATTATGAGAGGGGGGGAAAGAGTTATAAATGGACAGGAGACAAAGAAAAATTCTTGTCTCTTAAACCACAGGCTGGAATCTCAGTTCAACTGTGCAGCCAGCAGTTATTTTTCTCACTAGGAAATTACATGAGTAAATATTTTTGCAGAATGCTGTTCTCTTAACCGTGTAGTGCTGACTTCCTAAACAACAAGAAATAATTGCACCTCTAAGTTTCAAAATGTTTATGTCAGCATTTACAAACTGTTCCTTCATTATAAGCCTGTCAAAGATCAGAGGCTTAGGTTATTGAAGCAGATTCCTTTCAAATGCTGAAGTTGTTGCTGTGACAACTGGGGGAGAGAAGAGATTGTTGGAGTTGGACAAAATGTGAGTTTTCCCTACCAAAATGGTTTAAATAATCCGCCTCCCTGTTTAGAAAAATACCTCAATCACAGTAAACACCCTCCAGATCTCTGAAAGGTAAAATGTAACATTGCACCTAAAAACCTCTGGGTTTAAATCGTGCTGTTGAGCTTCAGATATGCGTATAAATTAGGCTAGTCTTAAAGAAATGTGATCCAGATACTGTAATTCTGTTCCATGTATAACATTTTATGAAAGGCACCTATTCAATATATTTTTGGAGCTATTCTGCTTGGAGCTCAGGCAGAAATTTATGATACTGGAAAAATTATACAAAAGATGATGTCCTTGAATCACGAGGAGGCCCTGCCTTGCAGTGCGGTTTATGGCATTGCTAATTTAAATATGGTTCTGTGACAGGCAAACTGTTTTATAGCAGCCTCTCTAATCCAGCCTTGAAAACTTTGTAATCTAGTGCAGATGAAAGCAGTTTGCAGAGTGTGGAAGGAGAGGTTGCATTTGGATTTTGGGAATGGCTCAGCCCAACTTTTCCTTTTTTAACTTTTCCTTTTCCATTTCCTTTTTTTTTTCTCCTTTTCCTTTTATTTTTTCCTCCTCCTTCTCTTTCCTTTCTCCTTCCCATTCTCCTTCCCATTTCCTCTCCCTTTCCTTTCCCCTTAACTTTTTTTCCCTTGTGTTAAACTGAAAATAAAACTAACTTTTTTTATGCTCTAAGTGCTGTGTATTGTTTCCATTATTATTAGTGGAGAGTTATAACACTGTAGGGGTCAGATAGATGCCAAACTCCCCATAAAAATCTCTAAGGGCTAGAACAACCTCTGCCTTTGAAAACTACTGGTCTTTTAGTGATGGCATCAAATAATAACAAATTATTTTTAAAATAATATGAATAAAAAAATATTTATAACGGTGTCAGCAGTAAGCAATATCTTTACCCTCACTTCTCAAAGACAGGGTGAAGAGCTTTTTTTGCCTGTGGTGGTACTGTTAACATTGCCGGGTTATGAAGGGAGAAAAGAGCTTCTAGAAGAAGGGACCTCCCAGAGCATGAAATGGAGTAGAAACTTCTCATATACACTGTGAGAGCTATGGCTGCAGCTCTAGAAAGACAGCAGAGTGGAAAGCAGATTTTTTTCCAATAGCCTGACAGCCAAGGGGGCCTGACAGCCCTGAAGCACAGATGCTGCTTGAGTGTCTCCTTCACCCTCCATGGCAGTGCTGGTTTTTCAGCCAGCTGGACTGGTTATCCGCCTTCTGCCTGAAGCCCACCCTGCTGGCTTCATCCCATCCCTTAGGGCTCTCACCATTTTCTGTCTCCTCTTTGTTTGACTTTACTTTTACCACCCTTTCCTCATCGCATCTGTGCCCCAATAGATGCTGTGGCCCCACCGTACCGCGTGGTGGGTGTGAGGTAGCTCACCCCTTTGCTGAAGAGGCTGCTGGTGGGATGCATGCAGGCAGTGGAGTGACGGGGAGCAAATGCAGCCAGCACAACCCCTCATCTTCCCAGCATTACTGGGGCTGGAAGCCAGTAGAGATTCCCTGCCTGGAAACCAATTTACTGGGGCAGGACACTTGGGATACATGGCTTTTGACACACCAACATATCGCATGAGAGGAGGGCAAGGAGCTGCTCCACTCACTGGTGGCTTTTACTCCAGCCCCTCTGCAAAGGGACAGGTTCTCTGGGGCTTGGTGGAAAGATCTGAAGGAGTGTGCCCTGTACTCCAACACGATGCGTCCCACTGCACCATGTCCCTTAGCGATCTCAGCTGTCCTTCCCTTGGATGCAGTGAGCCCAGTGCTTTGGACACAGTCAGACTATTCTAAGAGGGGAGAGGAGGCTGCTGGATATTTCTGGAAGGACCTGTGAAGTTAGCAGAAGTCTCAACACTCAGATTGGAGAACAGCATCAATTTTGCATCTTACTGGAAGGTCTGAGCTGACATAACAGAAATTTAAAAGCTTTGTCCTTGAGGGCTTGTGCTTTTTGTTTCTCCTGACCGGTACGTCTGTAGCAAGCCAAGCATTCGGAGCTCAGTCTTGTTGGGAAAATAGTTTAGAAAAAGTGATTCTTAATCTGCTTATTCAAGATAGAGACACACTTTGGAGCCAAACTTTTCTGAATGTTCTGTTATTTTTGGCCAACCATACTATATCTCCCTAATCTTAAAGAACCCAAAGTATTTACTTGTTGCCAAAGAAACACTTTATGTTTCGGAGAGATCTATTAGCTACAGACACCTTCATCATTCGGTTTTCAACTCTCATTCTGTCCCATGGTAGCTGACCTCCAAGTGACCACAGAGGGTGGCCCTTGCCACCAAAATCAGAATACATAAGCCACCTAATTGAAAACAAAAAAGAAGAGCAGCATAAAGGTTTTGAAATTAATCACGGTTTGTGTATTCTACTAATAATTTGGCCTTTATCTCCTGTATTGTTCTCTGCACTCTGAAGCTTCTGATTAATCTCTTGTGATGTGTCTGAGTTAGTCTTGTGTCACCAGCCTTTGCCGTGGGGAAGAAAACTAAGATAGCAAGACAGATATCTCGGAAGGAGCAATTTGTATAAGGAGGAGAGACACATTGATCATGTCATAGCAGTACTACCAGTAACAGGCATAAAAGATTCTCATTTTCATAAAAGAGTCTTGGCTTGAATAGCTGCTGAGAGTAAAAGCCATGCGAAGTAGTTTCCGAGAAGTACAGTCTCAAGGAAAAAAAGAAAGAAGAATCACAGNACTGTCCTCATAGGAGAAGTGCTCCAGCCTCCATTCTGATTATGTTCATGGCCCTCTGCTGGACCCATTCCAATGGGTCCACATCCTTACTGTGCTGCGAGCTCCAGAACTGGACTCAGTACTTTGTCTCTTTAAAAGGGTGCATGGAAAATCTTTTACATAGCATATATAGGCATGGCTTTCCTGGCTGGCTAAAAGAGAAGACACCATGAGGACTGTAGTCCCACATCATGGCACTAAAGTGAATGTAGGTATATTCTGCAAATCCCTTTTCAAAATGACCCTGGCTGCAGCTGGGCTTGCTGAAGTCACTTCATGGTCCCAAAACCTCTTCTCTGCCATGACACCTGCAAAACCCGATCAATGGCTGGCGGCTGATGTCTCAGCCCCTGTTTACAGTACTGACTCCCATCACCCTGTGCTGTATTTATTTTACCCATGAGGCTGCAATCTAAGTATATATGGTTTATGTTCTTCTTGTACACAAACAAATTCCTGAATTACTGATGTTCAAATCAGAAATTTCTAATTTTTGGTCAGCGTTTGGGTGTATCCAGGTTTTGGGTACAACGATGTGGAAAGCGAAAACTTCTGTACAGGGCTCAGTCATCAAGTGTAATGACTCGTTAACATTCCACTCCAAGAAAAAATTTGCTTGAAATACAGTTTTAGGTGCTGACAGAAAATCATATGGTTGGAAGAGTGATCTTGCAGTCTTACACAACTGACAAAAGTGCTTGCACGTCACACACATCATATGTCGTCAAGCTGAATCCATTTTAAATAGTCACAACTCTGCATACATTTAATATTTTGCATTTTTCTTGTGTTCCAACATTATTAAAAATTAATACTGCTGAACCAGAACACGTCAAGCAATTCTAAGATTGTTGAGTACATTATTAGGGACTGCTCATTTGAGAAGACGTTCTGTACTTAACATCTTCCTGGCTACAAACGAAGCAGGAAGTCCAGCATCGTCCAAGCCATGTATGACACATGCATTCCAGGCAATTTGGTAATTTTCAGATCTGGTGGGTCTTTTATAAAATTTCCCGTCTTTCATAAACCACAGCTTTATTACTAGCTTCACAAAGCTGGTATCACCTTAAAGTTGTTAGTACCTTAAAATGTCTTTTAGTACTTTTCATTTCTCACCAGGTTGACCCAAGGTATCAAATGGAGCAGCAAACAAGACAGATAACAGTCCTGCAGACACTCAGAGTACAGAAGACTCTTTGCATCACCTCCCAAAACCTTGGATTTGCAGCAGGACAGAAGAGGTAGGGTCGGGGAGTGAATGTGCCGCTGTGAATGGTCACTGGTCAAAGACCTGCTGCCTGCTGCTCTGCAGCTTTCCTGGGAGAGACATGAGGAGCTGCTGGGGTTCTGAGCTCTGTGCTGGGTCCTCTGACACCCCCTCGGCTCCTCCATGGGAGCAGAGGGACACCTGGCAGGAGGCAAGCTGGGAGTGTTGGTCTTTTCTTGTGACACTGGGGGCAGCAAATAGATAAAGCCCACAGGAGCAGCTGTGTGCCCTGGCAGGAGTCTCTGAGTTCAGGATTATGACTGGACTCTTGCACTGGTTGTCCAGTGGGGTAACAAAACCAATGCTGCAAAATTAAATATTTCATTAATTACATGGAAAAGAACAGAATGCTCCGGTATATAATTTTGCCAGACTTTTTTTTTTTTTTTTTCTTTCAGAAGAAAGGTCACAATTACTGCATTTCGCTGCAGAACAGCATGACGTTTGGTTATTCATTTGTTTTGTTGCATAATGATGGAAGACACTATTTTCCTTTTTCAAAAAGCAGAATTGAAACACTTTTTGTATATTTCTTTTCTGCTTTGAAGTTGCTAAATAGAAACAGCAGGATTATTAATGGTCTGCTGTTATTGCTAAGATATGCTTTTGTTTTACTGTCCCTAACTAAACCTTATTATTGTCTGCAGGTTTGTCTGCATATAGACACAGTTAAATAATGTCACTTTTATCCTTTCATTCATTTTTATTTAAATTCTAGAAACTTTTGATGCCCTGATAGTGTCTTTTCTCAACACAGATATGTAATGAACTGTGAATGCCCTGAAGCACAAACCTTCAAAATTTAGAATAACATGAGTTCACACTGAAGGACATTTTATTGCCTTATTATTATACTATTATGGGAAATAGTTTTAGGAGGAATGGGAATATTAAGAAATTATTGTTCATTTAAGTCATAGGTCAAATCAGAGACCCTATTGCAAATGTATAGAAATGCTTTTTACAGCTCCTAGAAGGTTAGATGGAGTTCAAGGCCAAGCATTTGTACAACTGAGAAAGGTCAAATTATACATATGATAATACTTGGTGACAACAAAGCCAAAGGTCAAGTCTGAGGCATTATTGTGGCACGTACAGAGAAAATTACCATTCAGATATCATATGGCATTCCTGCTGGCTCCGGGGCCAGATTCTCATCTCGGTTCTGCTGTTGTAAAATGAATGACCCCGGTTATGCACCTGTGCATTTAAAAGACTTGGTTTATTCTCAAACCTTTAGCCATAGTTCAATGGAGTTTCCAGTAGAGAAGGTAAACAAGTTCCCCTTGATACTCTGCCATTTCCATATTTTAAGATGTGTAGACCTCTTTTCAGTAGATAAATTGGCCTGAAGAATTTCCTTTTTGTTATTGCAATATTTATGCATTCTGAATTCCTAAACAAAAAATAACCAAAGCGCACTCTTGCAAAATCTATATAGCTATTATGAAAATCATGCATTGTAAATTACAGGAGAGATACAGATATATTTACATACATTTTGTTGTGCATTTCAGACAACCAAAATTTTTGATACGCTGCTATGATCTTCTCTCCACTATCAAGAGTGAAACTTTTAAGTATATTCATTTTGAGAAGGTTTTCATTTAGAGATTGCTGCTTTGGATAAATGCAAGAATAAACAAATGGGTTTTAAAAGCATTTTTTCTTCTAATAAAGGCCCAGAACTGCAATGCAGGGGGAAAAAAATTCTGTGTACGCTGCTTCTTTTTCGTCATGTTCTGTGCATGGTATTATAATGTAAGTGTTTAATAATAATAATAATAATAATAATAATAATAATAATAATACAATGCAAATAATGTTTCTGTTAAAAAGGAGCCGATTCTGTATTAATCATCTTGTCAATTCAAACATATTTCTCATTAGACTGGGGAGACTCTCAATGAGATGGCTAAAGACAGAAAAATTTCATTGCAAGAAAAATGCAACATTTTACTTCATGTCTGATTGAGTGTGTGTCCTTACAGGGATAATATTCTTTAAAATTGCTCCACAAAGCTGTATATTCAGAATTACTTCAAAAATAGTGTCTGCTAGATACTGCGTGTGAAAATTATATGGGTGCAGCAAAAATGAAACTGCTATTTTTGCTGCATGCATATATACATGTATGCACAAACATATGCGTTTGATGTCAAAATCTGTATGAGTTACTTGTTTTATTTTTAGTGTTAATAATAAATATTTTAATAATAAAATTCTCTTGACCAGAAACAGGAAGGTGTTTTCTAATGATGAAAAAAATAAATAAATACAGAATTACTAAAGTTGGATCTGATATTGTGGATTGCGAGCAAATCGAATCGTGTCCCCCAACAAATGCTATTGGGTGTCAGACACTGATTTCTGCCCTTGCTGTGGCTTCAGCAGGACCCGTTGCACAGTGTGCCAGCAGACCAGCCCATCTCATTTAATATTTAGCTGCAGTCTCTGTTGAGTTATATTATTTTCTGTTCCATCCTCTGTGTGTATTTTTCCAATCCACTACAAAGCATCAGCTGGTGTCTGTATTCTTGTGGCACCGTGTAATTATATAGAAACAATGATCATAGAAAACCACTCAGCAATACTGGTACAGGGTGCCATCAGAAACCTTACTGACAGTATTCAATTCACGAGGGATATATCATTCTTGGAGTAGGGCCGTGGCTTTTAAATAAAATAACTTAGTGCATCTTTGGTGAGAGAAATTTGAGTAAAACCAGTAAATATTACTTGCTGGAGATTTTACTCCTTGGACATGTGAAGAAAGATTTATGAAGAAAAAAAAAAAGAAGAAAGAAAGAAAAAGAAAAAAGAAAAAAGAAAAAAAAAAAGATACTGTCACAAAGATATCTGCAAATATTCAGCACCTTAAAACAGAAAATGAAGCTATTTTTTTTTTCCCTGAATGACAGACTTGCCAGCTCTGGTGCTTGTACCTTTGGTCATTTTTAAACCTAGCTGTTGCAATCAGTAGAGATAGGGGAATCTCAGCTTTCAGTTAATTTGAGTCCTCCTAAGAAACATGAGGGAATACAATGTAAGTGCAATTTAAAGCTTCAGAGGCAGAATCTCACAATCTTTACATGAAAGAAGCCTTGCTGGCTGACCTGCCTGTGCTTCAGAGGGGCAACACCATGTCAGTTTGCCGGTAGTTATTGTGGTCTAAATTTTACCTCCAGCTTTGATTTGCATTAGTCCAATTTCAAATACTGGGTCAGCCTAGTAGTGAGTTAATTGAATAACTGCATTCATAGTGTGCTGCTACAAACAACTTGGTTCCTAACCATCTTCTTCACCGGTCGTTGCTGGAGAAACACCCCAACCAGTGGACCTGGTTCTGGTGGTGATGCCATGCTTTGCTGGGCACAAAGCTCACATTCAGCTGGGACATGAAAGTTATTAAAGATCCCAAGGATTTTTATTTTTCCTAGAGGAGCAAGGTTTGGATATGATTTTCTATTTAAATTGCAACTCTGCCCTCCAAAATGTGCCTGAAGTTTCAACTGGATCTTTCAGCCATCTTCTCCCTCAACTCCAGGCCCAAAACAGTGCACATACTGTTCCTGACAGTTAATGTCAGCATCACCCTCTCTCTTAATCTGTCTTCCAGGACAGCCCAGGAACAAGGGATGAGGAAAACAGGGGAGGCAAAACAGCCTGAAGACACTGCTTCCCCCTGGTGCGGAGCAGCTGTCCCCTCCTAATGACAACCAGGATGCTCGTTCCTCTTGGCCCTGGGTGTGCAAGGGCAAAGTAGGACAGCAGGCTGGGCGGCTGGTGAGTGTGGCCATGGTGAGAGACCCTTGCAGGAGACGTGTCTGGTAGGGCTCAGGTGGGGGTTCCCATTCCCCTCTCCCAGTTGGCCCTGCCACCACACTGTCACAGCTGTTGGTGCAGCTGTGTGGCCAGCCAGATGGGAGAAAGGATTCTGGCTGGAAAGAAAAACACATTGCTTTTTGCAGGGCGTTTTAACTTCTTTTTTTTGTTCTTTCCCCTCCTCCCCAATCAATTCCCTGCTCTGGTCATTGGGGTGGGCATGGAGGGCTGGGCTTGGATGGCTGTGGGACTTTAGGACGGGTAAGCCAAGATCTTCTGCCCTAATCTCTGTACCACTGGAGATACACTCATGGGGCTGATGCTGCCATTTGATAAGCATTTATATCAACACCCAGGAAAGCAATCGCCTGCCTCACGACTTCCCTTCCTTCCCCATCTGAGCATTTCCAGCTCCCGCTGCTGCCCATGCCTAGGGGTGATCATCTAGCCAAGCAGGCAAGGGGAGAAGCAGGTTGGCTAACACACTGGGACAAAAAATGTCCCTTATCCTACGGCATCTTCCTCTGCTAGGTCAGGTTCACTAATCCTCTCCCTGGCAGAGCTGCACCAACCCATTTCCCGGACAGCAGGGAGGGCAGCACAGGGAAGGTGAGGAAGCACGGGGTCTCTGCCTGCTGTTCCCTACCAGATGTGTAAACTAAAAATGATGGGGATTACTAAAAGAGTGTTTTCACAGGCTCCCATCTGTGAAGACTCTGGACCAAAAAAATGCTTTAGCACTGCTCTTTTGTAGTGTTTGGGATGCTTGATCTGCTGCCTCCATCTCTGGGAAGGGATGGAGGGGTGTGCAAAATACTTCTGTGACAGTGTGGACAACTGGTTTCATGCCATGGGACATGGGACAGCCCTTCCCATGGTGAGAGACTTGTCCTTCCTATGTGGGATGTGACCTGTGCCCTTGGCAAGGAGCATCAGCGGGGCCAGTCTGGCTCCCCCACACAGCAGCACAAGCAAAGCCAGTGTCTGACTGTCCTCCACATGCTGCTGCCTTACTAAATTCCCTGTTTTGCCTAAATCCAAAGCTACCAACTTCAGATGTAACACTGTCAGGCACCAGTTGTGAAGAATATCCTCTCCCAAATCAGCTACTTATTTCACAGCCAGTCTGGTGTTTTCATGACTGATTCCAGTGGTCTGAAAGCCTAGGGAGCAAACTAGGCTCTGTTCCACTTTGCCCACAGACAGGTAGCTGTGGGCGATGTCTCACAACGCAGACTTCCTCACTGTCAGTGAAATCCACCGAAATCAGTGCAGGATTTGAAACACATTTAGATGAAATCCAGCTCAAACTCAGAAAGAGCTTTGCTTCTCAAGTCTCAGGGAGAGTTTACGAAGCTGGTAGGTATAAAATCATCATGTGATATCAGACCTTACCCAATATGTAGCGTTTTCAGCCTCCTTTGAAGATAGTGAACCAAAAGCACACTTTTTTTTAATATTTTTTTTTTCATTAAACGTTGAGCAACCTGGTCTAGTGGGAAGTGTCCCTGCCCACGGCTGGAGGATTGGAACTCAATGATCTTTAAGGTCCCTTCCAAGTCTAACCATTCTACCATTCTATGATTCTGTGATTGTTCACAGGTAAGGCTGGGATGCTGGCCTAAAACAGGTAGTGATTTGGGCTTTTTGCACACTTCATGGCTGGGTGTTGAAATACCTTATAGAAACCTCCATATTCAGGAGATATGAAACACCTGTTGCCTGAAATCTTATTCTTTTTGATAATAATCAAGTCAGATTCCCAAAACCAAAGTACCCCCAAAATCACCTGTGCATTAAGGAAAAGGTGAGTTTTGAACAGCAAATGGCAAATCTTATGTAGAAGTCAGAGGGAGAAAAAGCCATTTTTTCCTGACTACTCTCATGTATTTCATGTGAAGATTTAATGTTCTGCTCATCCTTTAACTCTAATTTACCTATTTTTAAGACAAATAAACATCCAGTAAAGATATCTGAAAGTTCTCTCTGTCTTTTTTTAGATAAGTATTTTGAAAGAGGCTTATTCTATATCTAGCAAATTCTAATCCCTATTAGCTAAACTTTGGAAGCGAGGGAGGAATGTAGGTAGAAAGCTTTTCTCTTTCAAAGTCGAAGGGTAATAGCGCGTCCTTTCTATTCCAAAGTCAGAGTGAAGACAAGTTCCTCTTGATGAAAGCGCCACAGTTAATCCCTCTCAGGATTGGTGTCTCCATGCAGCACCCTGGGGAACTAGAATAAAAAGAAGTGGGTTTTGCCTGGTGAGCTGTAGAGTTACAGTGCAGGGAAATCCTTGTTGTACAGTACGCTATATTGTTTCGCTAATGTATTTTTTCTGCGCCCTGAATGAAGCGCTTATGTGCAGGGAAATTGGCTTTGAGGCAGCGGATGAAATCGCAACGCTGGCAGGGATCCGCCTCGCAGCAGAACAAGCCATCAGCTGATGGATCATGTTAAACCTCAGAAGGCTGGATCCCCCAACCGCTTCTCATGGCAGCAAACCCGTAAACGTCGGGAGCTGGTCTGTGAACACCCACCAGCCTGCTCCCGGGAAGGAGGGTAATTCCAACACATCTATCGAGGAGTCAGGCTCCGTTCTTGTTGACTAATTGTGATCAGTTGCTGAAGAGCACAGGCTTTTATTTTCTTCCTGACCTACTATAATTACTCTGCAAAGTGCTCCCAAACCCCACGTGGTTCAGTGTGTTGAATTTTTAAAAATGTTAAGGGTGGGAAAAGGCCAGGTTGGCTTCTTTGCTGGAAGTCGTCCGATAGTGATTTTTCTCCCTTGTTGCGGTTGCGTTCTTCAAATAAGCTGGTTCTGAGGGTGGGACCTGATTTATTCCTACATTTCTTAACATGAAAACTATATATTTATCATAGAGTCATAGAATGGTTTGAGTTGGAAGGGACCTTTAAAGATCATCTAGCCCAAGCTCCCTGCCACGGGCCGGGATGTGCTGCAGTTTTTGCTGCAGTGCTTAGTGACATGGTTTAGTGACATTTTTTATCAGAGTTAGGTTGATGATTGGACTAAATGATCTTAAAGATGCCTTCCAACCTAGGCAATTCTATGAATCTGTGATTCTGTGCTGTGAAGTTGCTTACCAGACACGCAGGACCGTGGTGCAAGCAGCTTGCACTGACACACACGCACAACAGGAGAGTCCCCGTTTTGCTGATTTTACCACTTTATTGCTGAATGTTGCAATTCCTCGCAACTCCAAATGAAAGCTGACATTCTGTTGTGAGTTTTTGTTGTTTGTTGTTTGTTATTACAGAGCTGTTCAGATGTAAGGAGGGGGAGAGAGCTACAGTTTTAAAAGACATGATTGCCACAAGGTATTTGTGTGGTTAGAGGATAAACAATAGCCAGGCTGTTTCTTCCAACTTCAGAAAAACAGTTTCTTTGAATACTCTCTTTTGCTCTCTGAAGAGTCACCATTATATCTAAACCCAGACTGTATACAAAAAGCTCAACGCTAGATGATGAAAGATTTTTATGATGCAGTTCTTGGGTACTAATGGGAGAGCACTTCATCAGTGTTCACTCCTAATCAGTTTAATCTGGCCTTGCAACTGGTGTGATAGGGTTTCCAGTCAGCTGATGCTGTGCATATTCAAGCTTCATGCGAGGCTCAGGCTGACGAGACAGACTCATTCCTTCCAAAGCACCTACGGCACATGAAATCCCAAACTTACGATCACACAATTAGCCAGCCTTAGATCAATTTGCATTTAAAAAAGCATGTTGGTCAGAGCACGAATGCAGTAAGCCCACGCTTTTGCACACTGAAGGCTTATGGAAAGGCTGCTCTTTGCCTTACCCACTGATGTTTCAGGGAAGCATCAGACTCTGACCAATCTTTTCTACTTTTCCTTCTCCCTTTGCCCAGTTCAGCTTTTCTATCAAATTATTAGACTAGGGTTCATTCTGATGGCAGGGAAAGTTAAGTGGCTTAATTTGTTCTTAAAAATGAAGAATTTCCTCATGTTTTGGGCCTCTTCTAGTAAACCTGGCTCTGCCTCAGAAAAATTAGTGCTCCTTACTTTGCAAATCTCATCACATTTACCTGTCAAAGGAACAGTGTGTGTGATGGCTGGTGAAATCAGCTACTCCTACGTTTCATTGCTATAACACAGTTGTTAAAGCACTTCCTTTCCCTTTTGTTCAAACCTTTCTCTATCCTCTGGAGCCAAAATTTGCCTGGAGAAGTTTTGTTACAGCTCCATTTACAGATGCCAATGAGCTGCCGTAATGTTTGATACATTTATTTTAATGACATACATTATCCTGAAGGCACATTTGTTCTTACTCTCAGCTGACAATTACTTCCTATACATTTATTGGTTTAGTGGTAGTGTTCTCTTGGTCTTCTTATGATTACGAGTAAGGCAACTCAATTTGCTCCATGTGTAATAACCCGTCCAACTAAGAAAAGGTGACGGGTGATACTAGTAGGCGACTCTCTTCTGAGAGGTACAGACACCTATTTGCTGACCAGATGTTCTCTCCAGAGAGATGTGCTGCTTACCTGGGGCTTATATCAAGGATGTCACTGAGACACTACCAAACATTGTACAGTCCTCTGACTATTATCCACTGCTGTCATTTCACATGAACACCAGTGACGTAGCTGGGAGCAGCTTGAAGATTATAGAGCCCAAGAAAGATTATACAGCTCTGGGGGCATCAGGCAGCAACCACTATTACAAAAGGAAGCCCCAGGGAACTACAGGCTGGTCAATCTCATCTCTGTGCCTGGCAACACCATGGAGTGGATTCTCCTGCAAACTCTACTAAGGCACATGGAAAATAAGGAGATGGTTAGTGACAGCCAACATGGCATCATTAAGGGCAAATCATGCCTAACAAATTTGGTGGCCTTCTACGACAGAGTTACAATGTTGGTGGATAAGGAAAGAGAAACTGATGGCATCTACCTGGATTTGTGCGAAGCATTTGATGCTCTCCCGCATGACATCCTGGTCTCTAAATTGGAGAGATGTGGATTTGACAGATGGACCACTTGGTGAGTAAGGAATTGGCTGGATGGATGCACTCGAAGATTTGTGGTCAATGGCTTGATATCCAAGCAATGACCAATGACAAGCAGTGTTCCTCAGGGGTGAGTACCGGGAACTGTTTAATAACTTTGTCAGTGACACGAAGAGTGGGATTGAGTGCACCCTCAGCAAATTTGCTGATGACACCAAACTGCGTGGTGCGGTTTCCATGCTGGAGGGAAGGGATGACATCCAGAGGGACCTGGACAGGCTTGAGAGATGGGACCATGTGAACCTCATGAAATTCAACCAGGACAAGTGCAAGGTCCTGCATGTGGGTTGGGCAACCCCAAGCACAAATACAGGCTAGGCAGAGAATGGCTGGAGAGCAGCCCTGAAGAAAAGGACTTAGGGTTGTTGGTTGATAAGAAGCTCAACATGAGCTGACAATGTGCACTCACAGACCAGAAAGCCAGTCTCATCCTGGGCTGCATCAAAAGAAGTATGGCCAATAGGTTGAGGGATGTGATTCTACCCCTCTCTGCTGGTCTGGTGAGACCTCCACCAGCTGTATCCAACTCTGAATCCCCAACATAAGAAAGACACAGACCTGTTAGAGCCAGTGCAGTGGAGGACCACAAAGATCATCAGAGGACTGAAGCACCTTTTCCATGAAGACAGGCTGAGAGAGTTGGGGCTGTTCAATGCGGAGAAGAGAAAGCTCCAGAGAGAACTGACTGTGGCCTTCCAGTACCTAAATGAGGACTACAGGAAAGACAGGGAGGGACACTTTGTCAGGGAGCATAGTGATTGGATAAGGGGCAATGGTTTTAAATTGAAAGAGGGGAGATTTAGATTAGATACTAGAAAGAAATTCTTTGCTCTGAGGGTGGTGAGGCACTGGAACAGGTTACCCAGAGAAGTTGTGGATGCCCCATCCCTGGAAGTGTTCAANTCCTCACACAGTTTACTAAGCAAGACAAATAATTCACAGTTATGCTAGGTGAATAATTTAATTAATGGTTTAAATATTGCCAATACTGTGTGTGAAGGGAGAGAATCATTTGGTTTTTACTGTTTGCCTAACATTTAAGACTTCCTGAAATAGGAAAATATGACTACCAGACCTTTGAGGTCAAGCTGTTGTATTCTAGCCTCAAGTCTACTAATTTCCTTCTTTTCTACAAATGGGAACTGCTATGAGAACAACAATTTGGCTCGAACTGACTTTTATATTCTGGCATGTGTCGTGAAAGCACTGAAGCACTGTCATATTGCATTTTTATCAACTATCTTTGGTTAAAACACAACTATTTGACTGCTAATTAGCACGCATCTGTCTTTATAGAGTCTCAGTCTTGAAGAAATATATGAAATGTCGAGGATGTAAAGGCAAAGGTTAAAGATGCTTGGTGTCTTTCAGTTAAAACAGTGCCAGAAGAAGTTTTGTATCTTTTTGAAGAGAAGGTTGCTATTTCTTTCAGAGCAGCTGTATGATTTTTTTTTTTTTCATCACAACTCTGCATGCATTAGTCTCCTACAGGGCAATTGCTTTATTTAACATGCCACAGAAAGCTACTGCTGTTGCATCAGGGAGATGGAATGCTTCTCTTAAACTGTAATGCCAATAATTGCCTTTGGACTTCCACACAAAGAAAGTTTTGGTCTTCAAACTGTCTGGAAGGGTTTGTATGTAATTGCTGTAATGTACAATCACTCCTAGAATGAAAAGGAAAATGACATATATTTAGAAAGTTCAATAAGAACAGTGCAAACAAGCAACGCTATTATCCAAGACGGTGAATGAGCCCCATGTTTTGAGGCTGAGACTCAGAAATTGTTTTATTGCACATGGTGAGCAGACACACTGTTAATATAAAAGTATAATGAAAGCAGTTGGAGTAACCACAAGAACACCCTCTGAAGCATCCATGTTTGGTTAAACATATTTGTGTGAATTCATACCAGGCAACTGGGCTGACAGATTATTTATGTCTGGATTCTTCCCCTCTGTGCTGATTCATAGCAGAATAGCTATATCCCATTTACATAAGGAAAAGTTCATTGCCTTTGACCTCCTGGACAATTAAAAGGCAAAGTAGTGGGTGTTTTCTAAGCCTCACCACTGTTAAAATTCTAGATACACTTTCAGGGAGATACTTTGGCCAAATCTCTTGAGGTTTGTTAAGGTGCTTCGTGAGTTTGACCCACTTCCCAGCACAGTCAGTCATGGCCCTGCCATTGACCTGCAAATCTAAAAACCTGCAGGTCTTCTGCTGTCTGCGTTGTCAGAATAAGAAAAGCAGAGAAAGAAGTTGCTGGTATGGACCTAAGACAATGGTGACCTAAAATGCTCACTATTGCTTGACAGAATTTAATACACTTTCCTCTGAGCAGTGGAAAGTTGACTTACTGCTCAGCTACAGCATAGGTAGCTCTTGGTGGGCACAACCTACAGAAGTTAAAAGAGGGGGAGGATGGAGACTTTTCTCCTGATATTGTTTAGCTGTAAGAATAAATGGAAACTCCAAAAGGAGGAAGGAACTATTTACCCTTTTAGACTGAGAAAAAGGAAAAAACCTGTTATCTTGCTCTTTATTACAGGGCATGAAATAAAATTCTAGATCAGATGTTTGAATATAACTACTACTATTCCCTTGTCTTTTACCCACACATAAAATAATGATTTTCTTGTCATTCTATTCATTGTTAAAAAAAACATAACTGTATCATCATAAATGACAAGCTATCTTCAAATACAGAATACTTGAGTGAACCATTCCAAGACACAGATCTTTCATGTCTTTTCATGAAAAAAAAAAAAAAAAAAAAAAAAAAAAACCNGAGTTCTTAGGATTAAAACTAAAGAGAGAAATTAATAAAAAAGACCAAGCGTATGTCAACATATGCCTGACATATCAGGAGTTTTTCTGCCATGCTCTTTTCCAAAATTGACTTTTAAAATGAAAATGTTTGTTTAAAAAATGGCTAACATTGCCTCAATGTGTGTGTAACTCAGACTAGCTAATGAGTAATTCCCCTGCTAAAAGTAATTACACTTTCATGTATTTTCTGGTTTTGTTAAATCAAAGGACTAAAAGCAAAGTATAGTCCTTAGGGATACTTAGATATAAATACTTCTACACTGCATTTGCATCAACAAAACAATATCTTTACTGCTCCTTCTGTGAGTGTGTGATAGGGATTTGTGTCATAAAAAAGATTCTCAATTAGATTATTAAAGAAATGGCAATAATTTGTGTAAAGGAATCTCAGTCCTCAGTCTGAGCGGGCATTGCCTCAGAACTTTACATAGGAAAGTTACAACTTGAAATACATTTATGGAGATGCTGTAGTTCATATCTACATGCAATCTTTTAATCATGACACAGCTAGATCAGAAGCCGCAAATAATTTTTCTCTCTTTGCTTCTTTAGTTGCTTGGATTAAGCTTGCGCCACTGCCTGGCTGTCCTGCAAAAGGAAATGGAGAACAGGTAATAAACATTTTGATAGTTGATCTCTCCCTACTTCCCACTCTCCAGCTCCCCTTCTCAGCCTCTGACATCGCCAGGTCCCCCTCCACAGCCACGTCTCAGCATCCTCATCCCCCACAGCCAGAGGAGCCCCTCGACCTCTGCCAGTCTTTATTGCTAACAAGGCCCAGTGTTTTGGCAACTGATAAGACATGTTGTGACTTTTGTAAATTATACTGTAGATAGCTCTGCTTGCAGTTTTGTCTTTCTAGGAGTCCATGAGGTACAGGGTCAGATCGCAAATGGTAGCTTTGAAATGTGTTTTCTGTTTCAGCAGCTGAAAACATCAGTGTCTGCGTGATCTCTGGTAGAGGGACTGTCCTAACAGCGTGTTTGCTGTTTCGTTATAGAAATGGCAGCACTGAAATCCAAAGGTGGTGTGCTCCTGAATTACTTGGATCGTGAAAGATACACACAGAAATGGAAGTTCTGCTGCAGTAGGAAGGGTCTAGGGTGTTGTGAAAATAATTTATGTTTTGCCTGAAAAAATTCAGAACAGAAGGAGGAATTTTAATTTAAGGTTTCTCGTGGCATACAAAAAAGTTTAAAATCTGCAATTTGTTCAAACATAAAATTAAGTTTAGTTTTCTAGTTCCTCATATATTAAAAAAGAGTGACAAGCATTAAAATAAAAAGGCAGTTTTGAGTAGAAAAAAAAATATTCTGATCCTTTCTGAATTAGAAAGAGAGGATTTTGAAGCAAAATTGATAGCATTTGATTTTGGCTGATCCAAGCATATGTTTTTCAGTGAAAAATTGTTTCAGAGAGCAGCTAGATAGACTCAGAGGACTATAACCATATGTGCAGATCTTTACAACTCAATTTTGTTACAAAAAAAAATAAAAATTCCCTACCATTTACATTTCCCTTTTCTTCTTCCCCCATGAAAGCAAACCTGCAGCACATCTATATTAATCTTCATATTTTTTCTTTCCAAAGTTCTGCTCAGCCCATCCTAGTCCTGCTACAAACTTTCTTTGTGTCTTCCTTCCATTCCCTCAAACTCTGCACCCCAATGTTCTCCAAACACTTCTTCCCTCCTTCTGGCCACCCTATTTCTCTGTTCAAACAGGACATTTGGGAGAGCAGAAGAACAGAAAAGAATGAGACAGGCCTGAAATAACTTACACATACATGTTGCTCCAAGAGGGACAAGTTTTCATTTGGCTTCAAACAGGATAATTCTGCCGACACGGTAAATTAGAAGTTTTCTTATCATGATTTCAAACTGGCTTGTGGTGTGAACTGCGTGTATGAGAGAGAAAAATGAAATCTGGAGCTATGAAGATTCTTGTTTTTTCTTTCTCTCTGAGAGGTAAGAAAGTCATTGCCAACGTGGAAGACTGGTTTTAAGTTTTACCTGAAAAAGCCAACAATCACTTAATTGCATAAAAATCCTCCTCCACCCCCTCCCTAAAAATAATTGGTTTTCCTGGGGAGAGATACAGTATCTAACCAGAACAGAAAGTTCCAGGCCTGATATACAGCTTTGGTCCACCCTTAAAGCAGGTCTTGGTGCATACCAGGTTGTGACCGACATCTACGTGACATCAGCTGCTGGGCATAGCTACATCCACCTCCTATATTTTTGGTAAACCTCTGTGTCTCACATTAATAGCAACTGCCAATGTAGCTGGCTTTGCTGTATCCAGTAGAGAGAAGAGCAGACGTGCTCTGGACTTGGCAGCCAGCATCAGTCACACTACAAACCTAAGAACATTTAACTAGAGATGGTAACATAATGTGTGAAATAATTTATTCAGCTCGTGTGATCCACAAATACACATTTTGACTTCCATTTTCCTCTTTCAAATTGCTAAAAATCCTTAAGGCCCTTTACTTCTTTCCTATGATTATGCTGCGAAATGTTCAGCATTTTGCAAGATTGCACCCATTCTTGAAAATTTTCTTCCCATCACCCCCCTGCCTTTCCCCAAATTTACACAGATCAAAGCTGATGAAAGAGTAGCAGTGGTAGTTCCACTGCTTGGTTAGGCACTCTGATCTGCTAAAATCTAGATGTGGAGCAAAGGAAACTGAAAAAAAGAAAAAAAATCCCAAAGAGTGGTTCTCAGGCAGCTCTTTTGTCTGGGGATCATATACTTGACACCATGCCTTATGTGGAATGCACATCAAATCACCTGGAGACTCCACATCAATGGTAGTTATGTGCATGCATGTACCACAAAGAAAATAGACCCTTAAACCAGTTGGGTGCATGAAACACACACAAACACAAAAGTCGAAAGAGTGTAAATCTAGGGGAGTACGTCAGCTTCTTCTTTTGATTTACCTCTCTGCTTTGCCTTATGCATTTGTTTTGTTTTGTTTTTTTGATGTTTTAATGGCTGGATTAAAAAAAAAATAAAAAAGGACATTCTTAGTGGAGCTAGTGCTTTATTTTATAAGGTTCTGTCCTTAATCTAACACATCTGTGTTATCTGATCCAAGACTGCCCATAGGACAGAGGGCCAGATTCTTAGCTCCCATGCGCTCCTCTCATAGACTTCAAGGGGGTTAGACTAACTGCAACAAGTCAATGACTGGCTCTTGTTTGTTGTTGAACTCTTAAGTGTTACCATATTTTTCCCTTAACTGTTACTGAAGCTCATACCAAGTACCACTCAGATAAAATGATTTCCTCTGTGCTGAGCTGATTTTTGCTCCAGGCTGGCATTTACTAATTTCAGGGAGGTTTTGCTATCACAGTGAACAGGACCAAAACAAGCCTCTTGTAGGAGTCAATAGACTTCTGTGCTTAGGAAAAGAACTTTTGTACCTCAGAAAGGGGTCCTGGGCTAAGGTCCATTTGCCCCTTTCAGTCTAGGAAAGGCAGGGATGTTTCAGTGGAAATCGAAATAAAATGAAACAAAACAAACAAATAAGCAAGCAAACAAATAGAATACTGCCTGTTTGTATCCCAACTCTGAGTTTATCTTCCACTACACACTCAAGAGTGAAAAGCAATGTCATTTCCTGATCCTGGATATTCTTTCAGTTATGTGAATGAGCCTGATGTACCTTCCCAGTAAAATGAATAAAACCTTAGTGAAGCCAAACATGTGCTTACAAGCTCTACATCCTTCCTGCTGCCCTTCCACCAGCTGCTACAAGACCATTTCTGGGAGTTTGCTCACCCTGCTGCAGGGGAATCCATCTTAAACAGAGATTTCTGGCCACATCAAGGAGCAAAATTTAGCAGGACTTTCCTCATGATGTTGGAAATCAGTCTCTCTGCTATGGCTGAATATGGCCACTCACTTCTCTCTGGGAGTTCCCATCTTTTACTCCTGATCCACCCTTCCCAGACTGGTTTCTGAGATGCAAAGAAATAATGACAAGCCAGGGCAACCAATTCCACATTTCATGCACCAAATCCTAGCTTTGGGATTTGTCACCCTAACCCCAGGTGACACCAGTCCATGCATTTGCAGCACCCCTCAATGGCTTTGTGCCCAGTTGGCACCAAACACCCATCAAGAGAGGCCATGGAGACAGAGTGAAGTTGTGTTCCTCCCGTTGCGGAACTTTTGCCTCCAAACAAACTGCTGGTGTCAAATACTGGGAGAAGAAAAGCAAAAGGAAAATAAAAGAATATGTTTACGCAGTAAATGCACGTTTCCATGGAAGTGTATATAATGTGCATTGTGTGCTGTGCAGTTTTTAATCAGAACCTCTGGTATTACAACCTATTTAATGGTTAATGTCCACCCCGTTGGCAGGTACACTAAGCATACAAACTGCACAGACATGTTAAAAGAAGAAAGAAAAGTATTGAATATCTTAGTGCAGGGTGTGAAAGGCAGTGTAACAGATTAACTGCTGATGTTAGTTCAAACATCTACAAAGATGAAGTCCTTTCATAATCTGTGAGTTATGGTGCATTCCATGATTTTTTTTAGACTTGCATGAGGAACAGAAATGACTCCATATCCAAATGGGGTCTACAGATGCTTCAGGGTTCTCTCTTTCAAAGCTGGTGTCAAAGGCAGAGGGAAGGCCCACCTGTGGAGAACTGGCATGCCTCTCCACCTCTCAAGTCCTACAGAAGACTGCAGGAAGCCCTGAAACCTTAACTCCTTGAGTAAATCATAAGAATACCTAAATAATTCATAAGAGAAGTCTGCATGGATGCTCCTAGGAGGTTGTTCTTGTTTGGGGCAGCAGGACAACTGCTCGATGATAGACCTGAAGTTTAGCGATATGGAAGTGACAAGACGACCCACTTGGTGAGGGAAAGGCTGTGGATGTTGTTTACCTGGACTTTAGTAAGGCCTTTGATACAGTCTCCCACAATATCTTCCTGGAGAAACTGGCAGCCCATGGCTTTCATGGGAACACTCTCCACTGGATTAAAAACTGGCTGGAGGGCCGGGCCCAGATAGTGGTGGTGAATAGAGTTAAATCCATTTGGCAGCAGGTCACAAGTGGTGTCCCCCAGGACTCAGTACTGGGGCCAGTTCTCTTTAACATCTTTATCAGTGATCTGGATGAGGGGATCGAGTGCACCCTCAATAAGTTTGCAGATGACACTAATTTAGGTGGGAGTGTTGTCCTCCTTGAGAGTAGAAAGGCACTGCAGATCTGGACAGCCTGGATCGATGAGCTGAGGCCAATGAGATGAGGTTCTACAAGGCAAAGTGCCAGGTCCTGCACTTGGGTCACAACAACCCCATGCAGTGCTACAGGCTTGGGGACGAGTGGCTGGAGCTGCCTGGCAGAAAAGGACCTGGGGGTGTTGGTCAACATCTGGCTGAGCATGAGCCAGCAGTGTGCCCAGGTGGCCAAGGAGGCCAACAGCATCCTGGC
>VZRU01013525.1:310755-326711 GCA_013398155.1 Pedionomus torquatus
GGAGATAAACTTCGCCTCTGAGCGATTAGAACGCGGGTTTGGGGAGAAGATCTAATCGCGCAGGAGGCCAGGTTTATCCTGTAAAGAAACCGAGAGAGATTTTAAACAGGGAAAACAGTGTTGGTTGGGGTAGCTCCCCGCAAGCCCCGCTCCGCCGGCACCCTTGGGCGCTGTGGCGTTGTGCTCCGGGCAAGCAGGGACCCTTTCATCTCTCCGCTTTGTCTGTATTTTTTTTTTTTTTTTTTTACATTATGTCACCTCGGGATGGATACTCGAAGCGCAGGATTCCTATTGAACGTGTCTTTGCTTTAAGTTTTCCCCCTGACCCTTGGGCTAAAGTCCTTCGTTGCTCAATTAAACCCAGATGAGAACAATTAATAACTAAGTAATGACAATAAGTTGGGAATCACACGGATGAACGCTCCATGTGAATAGGAAAAGCTCACACAAAAGAGCAAAAAGGATTTGTCGGCTCTTTTTAAGGGGGGATTGGCTTTTCTTTTTTGTTGCCTCTGGCTTACCAGCAAATAAAACTCACTTTTGTGTCTTTGTCGCCTTAAGGATCTCAGTGGGCAGTTGGAAGTGAGAATGGCTGTTTTCCTTTCAACTTGAGGGTGCTGGCGCCACGCAGCCCCAAGGATAGAGAGTAGCCAAAGCAAAGTTTCCTAATAACTCTNCACACGCTCCTAGAGAGCCTCTGCAGACAGACGAGAAAAAGCAGAGGGGCCCCGACCGCATACATCCATGTACCACCACGGGCTCGCAGACCAGGCAATCCTCTGCCGTGGGAAAGCGACAGCGCCTTGGTGCGACACTTTCCGCGGCGGGGAGGAAAAATAAAGCCCGCAGTAGCCAGAGCACGGAGAGGCAGCAAACACCCGCAGAACTACAGGCAAAAAAAATAAAAAGGGGACGCCATTTTTTCACTCTTATTCCCACAACCGAGGGGAACGGCTGCGTTACCCGCACACGGACGCGGGCTCCCGGCCGCCTTTGCCGGTCACCGGCTCCGGTGCGGGCTCCGGGAGTCCCGGCTGGGACACGCCGCGGCATCGCGCCCAGCGCCGGCTTCGGCACGGGCAGAGGGGTGGGCAGCTGCTGTTTGAGCAGTTAAAGAGGAAGGAAAGGTTCTACCTTCAGTTTTAACACCAGTAAAAGCGGCTGTCGGGAAAACCCGCTGAGCGAATCTGCGCTTAAACCGTAGATTTATCCTCTGCTTCGAATTTCTGGTGTTTTCAGGATTTCTTCTGAATTCGCTGTTTGACTCGAAACACGAATCGGTGCCCTGTTGAACGCTTCATCGAACGTTTTCCGTAGGGCTCAAGCGAATTAGGAGCTAGAAGCTGTTTTTAAAAGTGAGGTCAGGCTATATTCAGGGAGTTAGGCACAGCAGCAGCAGCCTCCTGCTGCTCGGGATTGTGCTTGAGAACACAACCTTCAGAAATCAGAGGCAGAGCAGGGAAGCTGCCTAACTTACCCATTGTAAAGGCCAGGCAGAGGGGAGGCGGTGAGCCTGCTTCCCAGTAGTACCCTTAGTCCTAAATCCAAGCTCATCATCTTGTGCGAGTCTCCCGAATCACATCAGACGTTCTTCCTAAAGTTCTGGGAGGTGAAACGTCTGTTGAACAAACTGGCTGGACATCTTCAGGGACAAATGGGCTACTTGGCACTGCCTCCCGGTACTGCCTGATTTCAGGTAAACAGCCGAACTCAGGTATTTTGTATGCAAAGTGAAAATCCCAATCACCAATTTATTAGGGACTCAGAGATAATTGCTCTTCATAACTCCTAATGATACATTTGGTATTATATTAGACACAGAGGTGGCCAGGGAGTGCAAGAAAGAGCAGCTGCTTAAATAGCCTCATGGCAAGGACACGGCAGGAGCCATAGAGCCATTCAAATTAAATCCAACAGAGACTGGCAAGTAAGTCCCCTGTTCCTTGGGATATACCATACTTTACCCAATAAGCCATTGGATGCAATGACGTGGTTCTCTCTTTCCCCAGTTTTCCACAAAAGCAGGCTGATGGGGTTTAGGAACTTATCTGCAAGGGTGTTTGTGGCAGAAGGAGACATCTTCTTCCTGCCTATCACAGTGCTGGGTCTGCCTATATATATATATGTACACATATATATTAAGAAATATATATATATATATATAATTAACCTATGGAGTATGTGGATTGCTGAAGTTTCTTTTCATTAGCTTTTAACTCTCTCCATACCTTGTGTGAAGCACAGTGATGTCTGTCCCTGGCCTGAGCAATCTGTTCCACAGCAGGGAGCCTAAAAATGAGGCATTGCGATAATGGGCATTGCAACACACAGCTCCTCTGGGCTGGCCCGAGGCCCCTCTGCAACACGGACCCATTGTCTGTCCAGCTCTGTGGCAGGAGAAGCTGGAGGCAGAACCAGAAGCAACAGCTCTGACTCATTTATCTACAAGCAGTAAATTGTAACATGCTGCACAAGAGAGATTTGGTTGTGATTTGCTTACAACAGTAAATTGGTCCGCATTAACTCTGCTCCATTGTACTTCTTCAGCTCCAAAACCTTTTAACCCTCCAGGCTGGATCCGGTTCCCACCCTGCAGTGATTAAAGGGAGAGCAAGAGAGGGAGCTACCTGGACACAGTCTGCCTCTGTGACTGGGACTGTGACTGGGAATGTGCAATAAACACTCTGTGCAAAGCTGGCCTTTTCATCTTGGGAAGTGGCCGCAGCCGAGGACCCCACTGCAGCACAGAACAAAACTCCTAGTGGGACATGGGAGGGGAGTGCCTGCAACCATCTCACCTTTGTGCTGCTGCCTGGTGGAACAGAGTCCCCTCAGCCAACAACTGATTCCCGTGATGGTGGGAACACCACTCTTCACATTTCTTCTTGCTTAACCCCATGGAAGAGAAACATACTTATTTCATAGGATCCTACAACAACCAAAACCATTCCAGTAAATAGTACAGACTCAGGCCTTGCTAGTAGGAAAAACCTTGGGAAGGAGTTTTGTAGGAACGACATTCAAAATTTGAGTGGGTTTGTGTCTGTGGCCCACTCCCATTGAATCTGGGGCAGACAATGGGGCAGTAGGGTCGGGGTGATCAGCACTGGGCAGGACTGAGATGCAGGGACCCAGGTATAAAAAGATGCAGCCCAAACTAAATGTTCTGTTTAGCCTAATTGAGCAATGCTTTTGCTGTAGGCATTTTGTATCAGACACGCAGCAACAGGCAGGGCAAGATGTGCACTTTTATGTATGTTGGGGAAGGAGGCGCCCTACAACAAGACATACATTCAAGACCCTCTGACCACCGCTATTACCGCTCCTATGTAAGAAAAGAGCACCCGGAGGAGGCAGTATTTAGAGGTTTCACTATGACTCAGGCTCCCTTCTCATGCCAGAGAGAAAGGAAGTGGCAGTGGGAGAGAAAGAGGTCTGGTAGCAAAGGATGATGATATTATGTTAACTGGAAGACTGCAAGTGGTGTGCGGAAGCTCTCCGGAATTATTCTCTCTCAGAATTGTGTCCAAAAGACAAACTGGAGGGAAGGGACAACTTTCTTTTGATGCAATGTTTTGTGTGCATTGGGCATTATTATGCAAATATCGGTGAACACAAATACAGAAGTAAGGATGGGATGCTTTAAAACTCAAGGGGTGATTGTCTTACACTGTAAATGCATTTAGATGTAAGCCAATGGACTTGTCCCCATTTACATCAGCAAAGGACTGGAAGAGATTTTTCTGGGGCTCTGAGACCCACCCTTACATTACGCCAACCCTGTGTGCATATAGTCTTGGGAAGCATCTGCGTCCTCACACTCTACTTACTAAAAGCCATAAGTGCTTTTCAAAACCTCATAATGAGCTTTGGATTTACTGTGTAAGCCACCTCCGTGGTGTACCACAAGAAGAGACAGTGGGATATTGTAGATGTTGTCAGTCTGACCAAAGATTTTTCTTTCTGTGACATTGTCAATCTTCCCTTTGGGTAGGAGGCTACATAAACAATACACACAAAATTCTATTTATGAAACAAAAAAACCCAAGATTACAAAATACAATGTATGTGCTGTGGGACTGAGAGACTGGAATAGACTGAAAGAAACAGGAGCCAGTGTTTTCCAAAACGCTTCGACGCTTTAATTGCTTTAAATTAATTGCCGCTTCTGGAAGCACCTAGCAGACCAAGCAGAGATTGCAGGCTACTGAAGAGAGATGTTTCTTGTTGCCTCCTAGCTAGGAACCAGAACTCGAGTACCCCACAAGACCCCCAGTAGCTGAGAGCCTGTAGTGCCAGAAGGCAACACGATGTCTCCGCAACAGTGATTGTATCAGATAACAACAGTGTCATTATAAATAGTAATCCACATGTAATAGAAATAGTAATCCAAACTTTCTTTAGTGATTAACACAGCTGAGAAACTTCAACCACATCTCTTTTATAGACAGCCTAAGTATCAGCTGAGTATCCGGTATCTACATTCAGAAAGCTTAGACGAGCTTTTAACTCAGGATTTTAATTTAGACATTATTCGAAGGAGGACTGGCGGCGTCTCTAGTCAAAAGAGTCTTCAAGAGTCATTTCTTAAAAATGATATGTCTTTTACTGCATTTCTGTCGGCTATGATACCTGAATTAGGATGAATTTAACAGCCTTATTAGCTTGGAGTTCAAACACAGATCTTTAGACAGCTCTCCCTTTAATTCAAGAAGCTTGGTGCATGCATGTTAGTTTTCCCTCTAAATAATTGCATCTTTCAAATACATATTCAAAATCAATCCAAGTTAAAAAGCCTGGAAAGAAAATAGAAAGTTGTACAGGGCATATAATAAAATGAGAAAGCTGAGATGGACATGTAATACTAAACTGTTCTTACTTTCTAAAACAACAGGCTGAATTTCTTCAAATGTGAATTGTTTTCCCTTCCTCAAAGATGGCTTTAATACCAGCCAAGTTTGAAGTTTCTAATGACATTTATTTCTGAGCTGTGTATGTATGAGAACTTCACTTTGGGTAGTTGGAGACTCTGATCTTTTTCAAGCTTGCATAATGTTTAACATGACTGAATCGATTTCCAAAACAAAGAAATGCGAAAGCATTGAAAAATGCCCAGAACAAGAATGAGCATTTCCATTCCATAAGGAATTTGTTTGGAAAAAATTATAGAGAGTTATTGGAATTAGAATCTAAGTTTATCTTAAGTTTGCTGGAAGGGAAAGTTATATTATATGAGACAATTAACCATTGGCTTCGGGTCTGGTCCAAAGCCCAATAAAGTCAGTGGCGTCTTTCCACCGGGTAACTAACAGGCTTTGGGTCTGACTCATAAACTGTAGAGCTCCACAGAAGATAATAGTTCTACACTGCTTATGTGAAAGTTAAATATAGCCCAATGTTTGTAAGTGTGTGTGTGTGTTATGATTAATTTAAAACCCTGCTTAAGATTGGGTTACAGTTTCCATTTAATTCATATGCATGTGTTTGTATTTGTATGCATGTATATGTAAAGACAGACATCTGTGAATGTATAAGCACACATACAGCTAATGTCATAGAGATGATTGAATCAAGTATACACAAGTGATGGCAAAAATCAGCATTTACTACAGTAGATACCATGGTTGCAATATATACGCTCTGGCAGATCTGAACATACACTTTCAAACCCAGCAGCATCTGTTTACATTGAACTGCAATAAAAACTGAAGGAGGCATCAGTTAGTATTAGAATTTTATCTTTTCAATGTCCAGAAACTGTTTCTGTGCCTTTGATGTAGGCTGTCAAGCACTACTGGAAAATTGCATCTCTCTAATTACCTCTTTCAGAGCAGAGGAAAGGGCATGACTGCCTGGCAGCATTTGTCAGTGGGGACCCTGCAGGGACTTGCTTTTTGGGTACTGATAAGAAAAGTTAGTTCACATTCTAAAAAGACTAAAGCAATCCTCGCACAAAGGGGAAAAAAAACCAGAAGGGGCACTATTTTTGATGATCTAGTAGAAGCAACACAGCTCTTCCCTGTTCCAGCTATGATTAACCCTTATCTCTACCAGCTGTTCTCTTCAGATGGAGCTCCCTACATCTTCCACGAGAGCTTGGCCTGAAAATAAACTCAGTGGCAGCAGCAGCACTGCTTACACAGGCATGTGCATGGTCAGGCAGGTAATGAGCACCTGATGAACCTGGGAAATAGTTGTGTGGCGCCTGGCCATGTGGCTTCACGTTTTGAGGCATTTAGAGGTAGTGCTGGCTTATCTGCTCCTCATTATCCCCACTTCTCATTTCTCCCTTTATGTGACAGAGGGCCCTCTTGGCTATATGTCACACAACACTTTATGCCAATTTTGAGACTTTCATCAGTCACCTGATGAGATTTAGAGCTATGAGATATGATGGTTGCAGTGGCAAAATGGAGGTTGCAAAGGAGAAAGCTGTGGCAGACTGAGCTACTGAGCTCTGTAAGGTGACAATCCCATCAAGAAAAGAGTGGCTCTTTCACAAAACTCTTTGTTGGTATGAATAGGATCTTTTATGTTAAAGTCTAGTTCACAAGTGAGAAATAAGGGATTACTAAGGCTTGTTCATGTTCTTTTTCTCCTGTGTAAACATGAAGCGAGCATTTGTATACTTTACATATTGCGTGTATGAACAAAAGACCCAGTCATCAGCAGTGTGCATCCCAAACACGCACCAGGAAGAAAGTCCTATCAAAATAATTGCACCTTTTGTAATATTCCTACCATACTGTGGTAGCATCCAGAGCAGAAGTACTTCTAGGAAATGAGCAGGATATACAACAGCCGAGCACAGCCAGAGGGGAGACCAATCTCAGAGAAATTACTCTGGGGAAAAAAAACAACCAACCAACCAACCAAACAAAAAGCCAAAGGAAAAATTGCCAGCTAGGGTGCAGCAGAGCTGAAGGGAACATCTTGTGGTCGGTCACAGCTTCTCCCATGTGGAGACTGCCAAAGCACGGGTGGGAGGTGAAGGGATAGAAACACAACCCTAAAGATGCAGTTTCGAGTGAACAGCAGCAAGAATGCTGCAGAAGACACTGGGTGTGTTGTATTGTGCCTGGCAGCAGCATTTATGTCATAGGGGCAAAATAAGCGCAGGAATGTAAACATTTGCAATCTGTGTAATGTAGTGGCAACTCATAAGGAGAACTTGCAGAGTGCTTCATGCATCCACAGCCCAGCTCAGGGGAACAGAGGTGTTCTTGAGTATTTTAATAAGGAGGACAGGGCAAAAAGGGAATTATCCCCACTCTCCCAGCTGTGGGGTTCCAGTGTTGCTGGAGACCAGTTGGTCACTGGGATTCTGCTTGTCCTGGAGCACAGAAAAACTACAGGCTTCTAAATCTCAGCAAGCAATTCGGCAAGTTCTCTGGCATCTAGAACCACCTGGTGGTCCTGTGCTGGACTGTGCAGTTTCCTAGAGGCACAACAACGCCTCCTGAAAGCCAGAAACTAAGCAGCTACGTAACTCACTCCCAAGGAAACTCGGCTCAAAGTGAGGGTGTGGAGGCACTCAGCCTGCCCTCAGCCACCGGCAGGTGCTGAATTGAGCATCAGGCAGGTCAGTCGGCACTGCTCTCTCAAAAAAAACCCCAACAACAGCTGGAACAGGACACAGTAGCCCAGCTCAGGGCAAACACGGCTCCCCTCCATGCTCTCCTGAGGAGTTCAAAGCCAACATATCCACCTCCCCGGAGCAGTGCCCCCTTCCCCTGCTGAGGTCTGAAGTGTCTCCCTTCTCTCCCCAGGAGCGCATGGTACACAGACAAGGGGATCGCAGAGAGAACTAGTGTCAGGAGAAACCTGACTCTGTTTTAGCATTATAGCTAGTTGTTGTCTCATACAAAGTGCATAGGTAATTTTGGGGTCTTTCGTGTGGTGCAAGGTTTTTTTTTTATTTAATCTTTAGAGTAATCTACTTCTTACTAATCACATGGGCTATCTAAGCATCTGCCCCAGGTGCTCCAAACATCTTGAGAGACCAAAACAAATGCTCTTCAGACAGCATAACACCCATATTTGGTGTGCAGTGGTGGCAGTTAAGTGCAACTCCATTTTTTTTTGTTTGCATATTTCCTGTGTATACTTATTGCATCTAAGAAACAACTCAATCAGACAGAAACTCAGACATGAAGAGAGTTACACTGTGTTCATTTCACCTTTCCATATCTTTTTACCTCTCCATTCATTATCCATCAATTATAGGTAGGGCCTATACATCTTTGAACCCATATTTGTGTTCATGCACTTATTACTGAATATATAGTTGTTAGAACATTCAATAATGTGTAATTGAATTTTACTATGTATTCATTTGCCTTTTCTTCTAGATGGGAATTTGTATATGTGTTATAATTGGCTCTGGTCCTGCAAACAGTTGTGCCCATGAATAACTTTACCCACATTAGGAGCTCCACGGATCACAGCTTCTCTCTCACCCACTGAATTCTAAGAAGTTACTCATGCAGTTAAATGACTCAAGCATATGTGCTTGCTGGATCAGGGCCTCTCCATGTAAATTTGATCTTTATAATTAATTTAAGATACTAATTTTTTATTATTTTTTTTTTTTAAATAAAGGAAGTAAATCCTTGGAAGGCGGTAATAAATTTTTAGAGTTGCACTTATTAGTGCAATAAAATGCACCTTAGTTTATTAATTAATAACTGGTTTTTAATTTGACAGTCTAAAACCAAAATAACATGAACATACTAAATTCTTTTATGAAATGATATATTTAAGATTTAATAATTTGATATAATAAAGTAACCGATAGGGTTTCTTTAAACAGCATAACAAGGTAAGAACATTTTCTTAAATGCTATGTCAGCAGAAGCTGGCATTTTGTGCTAGCCTGTTAGCCAACACATAAATACCTCAGACTTTGATCCTAAAACCTTTGCCAATTGGGCATGGTAGCGCCCGCCCACAAGCCCACTAAGTGTCCTGGAACATAACAAGTGGTTGGATCTGGGCCTCAGATCTGAAGATCCACTTGGCTTAAAAGTGCTGGTTTAAAGTAATTTTCTGTTTTCCTTTCCACTAGAGTCTTCTGAAACTCTCTTTGGGCAGGATGCTAGTTCAAGCACCCCTAATAACCTGTGATTGATATTTGCTTCGTTTTCTGTAAGGGAAGAGCTTATCCTCTTGAAAGAGGCCTCAGATTACTTTGTTCTAACTTTTAAATTTCTTCATTTTGGCCATGAAAATACAAGCCAAACATTTCTGCAGATTTCTAGCTGTAAGAAGGAGCAGATCTGGCCAGATTCAAGCAGTGGAGCTTTTCTCTGTTGTAGGTCAAATAGTTCAGCATCCTTACAGAGGCAGGCTGAGGTTTTATTGTAAATCACAGCCCACCTCCAGGGGGATGGATCCTGGTGATCCACACACTCTTGACCAGAATGCTTGCTCACGTCTCTCCTCGTCTGATTCTTGTGCCTGACCTATGTCATATCCATGTCCTATCCTGCTCCTCTCCACTTTCTCTCCTCCATCTTGGGCACTGCACTGGCTTGGTGGATATGCTGGTTTGGTTTGGTTCTACTTGGGGGATTTTGTTGTTGTGACTGACCATGGGCACTGCCTCTAAGTGTGTGTCCCTGTCTGCAGCCCAGCCATGGCAGGGAAACCTGGCCATGGCACTTCTCCTGCCACCTCCTCCCTGTTCAAGGCTCCTGGGTGCTTCTCAGCCCATATGGCCCATCTTGCCACATCCCTATGCTGTGGCATAACCAGGTCTCCAGCCTTGACAGAGCTACACCTCCTGTCCCTGGTTTGTTCCTCATTCTTTTTCTCCAGATCTTCCTCTTGTCACTACTTTGCTTCTCTGCTGTCCAAACGTGTTCCCACAAAGGTGGCATTTGCCTCTGTCAGCAGGCACAAGGTCTGTGGTCATGCTGCAGTGCCATGGCTGCTGCAGCACCAGACTTGGCTTTCTATCCTCTCCACCTGCTTGCCTTCAGCTTGGGGACCACTGAGTTTTTCAGCATCCGTCAGACCAGACTCCCTTAGCCATTTCAGCCCTGGTGACACCTGTTAAACTCCTGTCTCCTTAAACTTACACTTCTGTCCCAAACAGACGTTCCCAGGACTGGTTTCTTTTTGCTCAACTACAAAACCAGTTCTCTTTTGCCTCCAGTTTGCTTGTAACACCAGCATTCCACACCCTCTCACACCTGACATGGATTTCACTGGGGTCTTTTGTGAATGAAGTGGGCCCAGAAACCCTGCAAGAAAATCAGATGAAAACAAATGTTCACAGCTCTCTAGAAATTGGTGTCAGCTCCCTGATACAGAGAGTTTTACAGCTCTATAAATCAGGCTGAAAATGTAACCAGAAGCCCTGTTAGCTTTCTGTTTCTTTTAGCACATCCGTTTCTTGTAAAATTCCGATTAGAGGGACTGGTCTCTGTAGAAATCATTCACTCTGAACCCAACAGGGCTATAAATCAAAGCACTACAAATCACCACAATTTGCAGATTCTGGGTTTCATCATTTTATTGCTTTTGGAGAGGTTACGTAAATGTTTTTGGACAATATTGACCTTTGCATTCTTTGTCATATCTAGGAGGATGAAAAATAAAAAATGTTTTCTGAAAACCAGTTATCTCATACTACTATACTATTCCTTTAAAGGGTGAGGTCAAGAGAGCTTTCCTATATGAAGTATCTCACAGAAATCAGTGAGAACAGTCCCATAACCTGGGGCTGGAGGAACAATTATTTCTTTATGAGAGAGCAGAATTTTACAAGTGTCCTTGTGAAAAAGGAAAAATGTGATCCAGTGACAATCATGCAAGTAACTCCTCTGCCCCAGCCCAGGTTTGGCTGTACCGGATAATGATTATCTGCTCCAGCAGGCAAAGATTTCATCACCTTCCTGTATGAATGACAAAACTGTTCCCAACAAATTTTGCCCTCCCAGTGACAGTAAATTCAATCTAGGCTTGCAAACTCCAGATAACCCTGAGCTGAGTCACACTGGCCTGTGCTGGGCGATGCATCAGACCCCGTTGTGGCCACAGCTGGGATTCGGTAAGTGATGTGAAAGGGGAATCGCTGGAGGAGTGTTTATAGACCAGGCTTAGTCATGGCGCAGGTTCTGTGCAACACTTTGTTGGGCTCCAAGCCTGAAAGGATCTCTCACTTTTACCTTTTGCTTCCTGAGGTCCAGTGTCATCAGCAGACTTGTATCTTCTCAATGTAACAGAATTCTGTTCACCATCCAGTTCACTCTCATTAGTCACAAAGTGCTGTGAGCTTGTGCAGATCCCAAAGATCTGGGGAAAAACAGCCATACAAGGAAAAATGGCTTTGGATGCAGACTGAAAGCATTAAATTATTTCCTTTAAATTTAGTGTCTCAGCAACAGTATGTCGTTTATCAGGGATTAATTTAATACCTATGGATTTTTAATTGTACTAAGTTGGTATCTGGGAGCTACAATGGGGACCAGATGCCTACTGCACAAGATGTCATATAACAGAGAAGAAAAAAAAAAGGTCCTTTCCTACATGAGTCTTTGCATTGCCTTTACCAGAACAACTGTAAGTTTAGAACTCTCAGAACTATATGCAGACAACATATACTTTATGGAGAATATATTCAAAGGCACAGTTACGCGTGAGGCATCTGACAACTCGGCTCCTCAGAGGGATTCTTAATAGCTATTTGCCCACGGTGCCTGTGAAAAGGATCACTCAGGCACCTAAGTGCTATGATCACATTTTTCAAAAGTTCCTTTAAATACTGGAAAATACTCTCAGAAATGGGATGTGTTTCAGAGCCTCTCTTTCTGATACACCAAACTATTAAATTCAGCCTCATGTTTAAACAGATCCATCACTTTTATCCTGTAGTCTACGAAGCCAATTAAAGTAATTAAATGGAAATTGGAGAGTATTTTAAAGGCTGGTTTAAGATTCCTCTTTGAGTTGTGTAGCTTAGCGTTACAGTAGGACACCATCTGCTGTCCAAGCGGAGTCTGACTGCAGCTGGCTCAGCAGCAGAATGCAATATCCTAGCTATAAAAACAATGTGACTTCTATTATCTTGGTAATGCTTTTACAAACCAAATTCCCTGTCAGATTTGTGAGTCTGTGTTGTATTTCCTTTAGGACAGCTGATTGAATTTGGTCTTTTTTTTTTGCCTTTATGGGATGGGAAAACATAAAATGAAAATTTCTTCATGAAGCTGATGTTTCCCTTTTTTGGTGAAAATGCTGTGCAGGTATCTAAGGTGTTGAGAAATAAATGCTGTAAGTGGAAATAAGTAGTAATACATCAAGTTTTGCATTTGCAAATAGATTGCACAGACATTACTGATTAGTCTACTAGAAGTAAACTAGCTGGCATCCACCCAGCTGGTTGGAAGCTATCTATCTGTGACCGCCCACTGAAGGTGCTCTTCCCATCCCTGTCTAGCTCTCAGGGAAGCATCCAAGGCCTTGCTTGTGTAGCCACCAGCTACTGTTAATTATAACGGAGATATCGTCTCTGCAGCCATCTTACAAGTAGAAACTGGGCTGAGACCGTACACTTATTTTTCACAGGTCGCTGAATTGGTTGCCAGGTGGTAATTACTTTGGGTTACTGTCAACGTGGAGCACTTCTGAGAGTGACCTCGCTGTGGGAAACTCCATATTCCCTTATAGATCTCCTGCTTGTACTAAATTAGTCCCAGGCTTTGAAGGTGGACTGTTAGGCCCAATTATACCTGTTAACAATCTATAAAAAATGTTTTGTTGCTTACATAATTGGTATGTCTGCATTTCTTCCCTCCATCCGTTTCCTTCTAGAAAAAAGGAAATTTTATTTAAAATGGTTTCTGTCTTCCTTTGTTTCAAAATTGGTTTTGTGCTCATGCTGCTCAAAATGCCAACATGAATGCAGAAAGAAGTCCTGGATTATCATATTGTGTCATAAATGCAATATAGTAGACTTATCAGTGGAACTGGTCAGCTGCAGTTTGAGTCAGTACAATAAAGCTATGGCCAGGAATCAAAACGATATGCAGGAAAAGGTTGGTGGTATCACTGTATGTAGACTTTGGACCTCAGTAATGTCTTTAGGAGATCATACTCCTTAAATTCTTCCCTGAAGGCTACATAATTAGAGCTTTGGGTTAGCTGAAGTGACAAAGTTAGGAATGAATTTGCCTTTAATTCCTCAATTAAGCCAATGGGCAACTAGTGAATTATTTTCCTGCTACTCTATGGAGGGTCCTCCTTTTCCTCTACTGACTGTATAGGAAATCTCAGTTTGATGATCCCATTAGCAGGGATGAATCTAGGTCTCAGTGTGCAGTGCACATAGACACACCTGAGATCCTAAGAACATGTAGCAAATTGATATTTTGCCCGCTTTTGAGAATCATCTAGACATTTTATATAAACAAAACACTCTTATGGGACAAAAGACCTGGCCAATGTGCTAATCACCTCTTTTGTCTTCCATCTTCATGCTTGGCTTTAGCAAGAGTAGCACATAAAAAACTGGACATGGAGCAATAATTTATCAGAACTAAGCATTGCCATTCTCAACCCCTTTAGTGGCTGATCTGGGAAAATACATACAGGACAAATAATTTAGACTTCCCCACACCATTTCTGCATATATTTAGAGCATTTCTAAGAAGAGTTAAGTTAAAGAAAAGGTTAAAATTGCTGAAGAGACAAGTATATTAAAGCATGAATATAAGGAATTAGAAGCAAGAGAGAATGGAAAATGCTGTAGGTGTCTTGCTGTATTTTTCTTTACAAATGCTGATTAATAAATTGGGTATAATTAATGTCAATGAGCAATTTCCATCTAATTGGGTGACCAAAGAATCACAGAATAGTTACGGTTGGACCTTCAAGATCATTGAGTTCCTACCCCCCTGCCATGGGCAGGGACACCTCCCACCAGACCAGGTTGCTCAAAGCCCCATCCAGCTTGACCTTGAACACCTCCAGCGATGGGACATCCACAACTTCTCTGGGCAACCTGTTCCAATGCCTCACCACCCTCACAGGAAAGAATTTCTTCCTAATATCTAACCTAAATCTGCCCTCTTCTATTACCCCTTGTCCTGTCACTACACTCCCTGACAAAGAGTCCCTCTCCTGCTCTCCTGTAGGCTCCCTTCAGATACTGGATAGATAAGTAATGATCATAATGATCAGGTATGCTTTTCAGACTGAAGTAGTTTCTCTTGATGCAATACCCACTGCTATTGAAGATGGAATCGATAAATTTATCCATCCGAAAACACTCATTACTGCTTGGATTAAAAAGATACAGATCATACACCACTATTCCACTGAAAACAAACAGAGAAATTCTATTAAATAGATTAAGGTAAATTATGTAGCACAGAGCTTGGTAAAATGATGGAATTCTTCTAATTTTTACAATTTGCTTAATTTCACCATTAAAACCACTGCTTCTAGTACACAAGTATGAGTAGATGGCTTTCTGCCTGATGGATTATCCTGATGCTATATCTGTGTTATAGTTACAGACTTGGATGAAATGGGCCACTGCATAAACTTTCTGTGTAAGTCATTTGCCATCTGCCTGCCGTTCCCAGTCTGGAGTAGAGGAGGCTTCTGGAAGACGTCCTAGAGGCCTCAAACACGTCAGAGGCTCCTCAGCAGAGAAAGTAAAAAATGCTTCTTTGTCTGCTGTGGGTAATATCAGAAATGATGAACTTAAATTGCCCAATTTAGGTGGAATATTGGGAAAAAAGTGTCTAACGATAAAGACAGAAGAAAGACAGAAATAAATTACTAGGGAAACTGTTTACTGTCCAAAATTAGAAATTCCTTAAGGACAGAGAGGCAAGCATCTATCATGAGTAGATTTTAATTTGATCCTACCTTTGAAAGGTGGAGAGAAGGGAGAACTAAAAAACTTTTTAAGCTCCGTTATATTTTTGATGATTCTGTGATTTTTGTTTTCCCCCTGCTGTAGCTGTGACTACCGCTGTGATTACTACCTGCTGCAATTGAAGGTGCCCTTGCAGCCGGCAGACCCAGGGGACTACCATCCTTCTCTCCAAACAGCCCCAGCTGCTATGGCAGCATTGTTTGAGATGAGTGGAAGGAGATGGAGGACATGGTGCAGAGGCTGCGCCTTGCTCCTGCCTTTCTGTGGGCTTCCCCTCCCTGGCTCTCCTTGCGTCTCCAGCCATGAATGCTCCAGAGGGAGCATCAAGCTGAGGGCTTGTCATCACAGGAAAGCTTTGCCAGTTATTCCTGTGTCACGGCTCCAGCATAGCTGGATCACTACAGTGCCGTCTGGGGATACGCTTGTTCTGAGATAAGAGTTGGTTTCTTTTGGCTTACTTTACATGCATTTAGTTTCCAAAGTGACATCAGGGTGCAGTGTCAGTCTGAACACAGCCAGGGGTTTGCACGAGTTGAACCACTGCTACAGGATTTGACTCCTGTCACGTCTTGTGGATGTCAACATTTTGCCTTTTCACCCTTGGGTCAATGGCAGCCTTCAGCACAGGGCCCTGCATTCTCCCCTCAGTTCACACTGCATAGAATGACAGGGTCTACGCTGGAAAAGAAGAGCCTTCTATAATAAAATGAAATAATACAGTAAAGGATGATGTCAGATAAGGGTATAAGTTGGAGCTCCTTCCTCAGTTCTTGCTGTGTTGCTCTCCCCAGCAGCAAACCCTCATGTCAACTCATCGTTGCCCTGCCTTTGCGCACTGAGTCCATTGCAGAGGCTCCACCAGGGCTTGGCCAAAAGCCCCTCTGACACCTCTAGGCTCTTCTCTCTGACTCCCGGGGAGCACGAGGAGTGATTGCATCCTTAGGGATTTGTGCCGGATGGCTGCCAGTGAGCCCTGCCCAGCATGCTTTCACCTTACCCTGCTCTCTGCTTCCCCTTCCTTTCCTCCTTCCTTCCTTCCTTCCTTCCTTCCTTCCTTCCTCAC